>CAUYPK010125865.1:0-16714 GCA_963574355.1 Loris lydekkerianus
ATGCAGCAGATATCTGGCTTGAGTTTTTGTATCCAGTCAGCCAACCTGTGCCTCTTTAGAGGACAATTTAAACCATTCACATTAATTGAGAATATTGATAAGCCTTTTGAGAGTCTGGTGGACATTTTTAATCCTTTTGCAACTTTGTAATTTGGAATTTGATCAAAAACTTTTTGGGTGGGTTTACTTTTGTGGTGGAGAATTACGCTGGTCTTTATGGAGGATAGGCCTAAGAATGTCCTGGAGAGATGGTTTAGTTGTGGCAAATTTCTTCAACATGTGAATGTCGTTGAAGTATTTAATTTCTCTGTCATAAATGAAGCTCAGTTTAGGTGGGTACAGGATCCTGGGTTGAAAGTTACTTTGTTTTAGAAGATTAAAAGTCGATGACTATCCTCTTCTAGCTTGAAAGGTTTCAGCAGAGAGATGTGCAGTTATTCTAATATTCTTCCCCTTGTAGGTAATGGTTTTCTTTCGCCTGGCAGCTTTCAGAATTTTTTCCTTCTTATTAACTTTAGTGAAATTGATTATGATGTGTCTGGAGGATGTCTTGTTTGGGTTGAGTCGTTTTGGAGTTCTGAAACTGTCCGCTATCTGTATTTTGGAGGCTCTTGGCATGTCTGGAAAGTTCTCTTTCACGATCTCATGGAGAAGAGACTCTGTGCTTTGTGAAGCCCCTTCGTCACTTTCGGGGACCCCGAATAATAAGACGAATATTGGTTTTCTTCGAATTATCCCAGAGCTCTGTGAGAGAGTGGTGTGTTTTTGCTCTCCAGTTCTCTTCTTCTTTGAGGGTTTGGGAGTGTTCGAAAGCTTTGTCTTCAATGTCAGAAATCCTTTCTTCTGCTTGCTCCATTCTGTTAGTGAGGGATTTTACTGTGTTTCTCAGATCTTTGAGGGATGCAACTTCTTGTCTCAATGATTCAAAATCTTTGGTCATTTGGTCTTTGAATCTGTTGAATTCTTGAGATAACTTTTGGAATTGTAATTCGATCTTATTTGCTATCCAGATCCTGAATTCAATTTCTGACATCTCAGCTATTTGTTTGTGCATGGGGTCTTCTGTTTCTGCCCCACTGATCCTTGGGGTCTTGTGTTTCTGCCCCACTGATCCTTGATCTACTCTGATTGTTCATATTGCCAGAGTTTTTCTGTTGATTTCGCCTCATGGTTGTTTTTCACTGTTGCCTCTGGCCGTCCTCAGAGTTGGGCAGGTGTCTCTCCAAGATTAGACCCAGGCGGGATCACTCTATTGTTGCTGGATCTTTGTAGGGAGTGACCCTGTGTAGTTCCTCTGGGGCTGCTCTAGCTAGGGAGTTCTGGTTGTGGAAGCAGCTCCAGTGTGTGACACACTCAGATCTAGCAATAGGGCTGGAGGTGGTGCGCATCGTTCTGGGAGTGCCTGGCGCCCAGTGACTATGGCACAGAGAGCCCAAGTTTCCAGCAGTCTCTTGCCAGGGGGAAGGGCTCTGTGCAGAGGCAGGGAGAGCTCCAGAAGGCACGCAGCTGCCAGAGTCCCTGGCCAGATAAACGGGCTAGTGTGGAGGCTGGGAGGACACAGGAGGGAGAACGCAGGGTTGCGTGGCTCCTTCAGTTCCTGGTCAGGGAATGCGTAGGCCCAGTGGGTGCAGGTCACAGGTCGGGGATCGCTGCACAGCTCTTATGGAGGTCAGGGCGGCACCAAGCCCAGGAGTTTGAAGTTGCTATGAGCTGTGACGTCAGGGCACTCTACCCAGGGCAGTAGCCCAAGGCTCCAGTGTGGCAAAACCGCCTCACTCTGCACCTAGGGATTAAGGCTGTAAGGCAGCTCAGACCCCGCCTTTCGGTTGCTCAGTCACTAGGTTACTTTGTCCCGCCGGATCCTTGCTCTGAGAGCCTGAGGGCGGAGCTTGCTGGGGCAGTTTTTTTCACAATGGTTTCCTGTGCCCAGCTCAGTGGCTCAGTCTGGGGCCCCAGGAAATGCCCAAAGTTCTCTGCACTCCTGCTCAAGCTCTCTCCAAGGCAGCTCAACTGAGCGCCAAGTCCAGGAACACCAAAACAGTTCACAGGTAAGGCCTTTCCGGTTTGTAGTTTCACTGCTGCTTGTACTCACGGTTGCTGGCGTGATTAGGTAGATCGAACACACACAACCACTTGCCAGTTTTGCACTGTTTTTGTCCTCCTGTTGTTTAGAAGTCCCTTGCTGGCTCCCTGTTTCCTCAAAAGGATGATCATAGGTAGATCCCACTGGCCAGAGATGCCTGGAGTCTTGTCTCCCCAGACTCGCCATGCCCCATTGCAGGGAAGCTGTTGCTTGGCCGCTTTAATCTCTCCCCCCATTTTTCTACTTTAAACATAATTTCCCATTGTTGCCTTTTCAACACCTATAACTTCATTTTTGCTAGTGTTTCTACCCATATTATTTGGTTTTTCCCTCAATTTTATCCTGTAAAGTTTTCTTTTTGCTTGTTTTGGTTTCATTTATAGCATTATTGTCTTTCCTCTCTACTTGGTGGAGGTGGGGTACTGTGTCTGAACAGGCTAGCAAAGAGCTGCTTACCTCAAGGGAACCACACAACCCGGCACCCCCAGAGGTTTGAGGGGGGGGTTACGGTTGGGTCAAAGTACCCTACCCTACACCTATGTTGTTCTGTCTCCCTCTTTTTGTGCCCCTCTTCTTTTTGCCAATATTCCCTTTTACTTACCCCCTCTCTTTCTCTTTTCCCCTTTTTTTCTCTCTTTTTTCCCTCCTTGCTCTTAAACCTTCTCATACTTCTGTTCCTGTACCAAAAGGACTCATTGAAATCCTGGTCCAGAGGCATGGCAACTTAAAGACCAAGAAGAAGTGAAAGGAAAATTAGGGCAAGGAAACAGATAAAAGAAATCACTCATGAGAAAGAATCAGCAGAAAAACCCTGGCAACATAAAAAACCAGTCCAGAGCAACACCCCCCAGGGGACTGTGAGGTAGCTACTGCAGAGGATTCCACCTATAAAGAAATGTTAGGAATGACAGAAAGGGAATTTAGAATACACATCATGAAAATAATGAAGGAAATGATGAAAATAATGAAGGAAACTGCTGATAAAGTGGAAAATAACCAAAAGGAAATCCAAAAACAGAATCAAATAAGAGATGAACGATATGAAGAATATAGAAAGTAAATAGCAGACCTGAAGGAACTGAAGCAGTCAATTAGGGAACTTAAAGAAGCAATGGAAAGTATCAGCAACAGATTAGACCATCCAGAAGAAAGAATTTCAGAAGTAAAGGACAAAGTTCTTGACATAACTCAGATAGTTAAAGAGGCAAAAAAAGAAGAGAGAGAAAGCAGAATGTTCACTGACAGAATTATGGGACTTCATGAAGCATTCAAACATATGAGTTATAGGAATCCCAGAAGGGGAAGAAGAATGCCCTAGGGGAATGGAAGCCATCCTAGAGAATATTATAAATTTTCATTCATTCATTTCCCAAATATTGCCAAAGATTCTGAAACACTCCTTTCAGAGGGATATTGAACCTCAGGTCACCTTAACTCTAACCAAGCTTCTCCAAGACACATTGTGATGAACCAGTCCAAAGTCAAGACACAAGAAAAGATTCTTCAAGCTGCCAGGAGTAAGCCTCAGTTGACCTACAGGGGAAAATCCATCAGGGTCACTGCAGACTTCTCTAATGAAACATTCCAAGCAATAAGACAATGGTTATCTACCTTTAATATAATTCCAGGCCAGAATTCTATATCCTGCTAAGTTAAGCTTTAAAATTGATGGAGAAATCAAATCATTTACTGATACACAAACATTGAGGAAATTCACCACAATAAGGTCTGCTCTACAGGAAATATTTCAACCTGTTCTACACACTGACCATCACAATGGATCAACAGCAAAGTAAGAACTCAGCAATTAAAGGACAGAACCTAGCTTCCACACTGATACAAAAGATAAAACTAAGTAATGGACTCTCACAAAATAAGATGAATAGAACACTACCATACTTATCCGTTATGTCAATAAATGTTAATGGCTTGAGTTCCCCACTGAAGAGGCATATATTGGCTGAATGGATTAAAAAAAAGCCATCCATTTGCTGCCTGCAGGAAACACACCTAGCTTCAAAAGACAAATTAAAACTCCAAGTTAAGAGTTGGACGACAATTTTTCAGGCAAATGGAATTCAGAAGAAAAGAGGACTTGCAATCTTATTTTCAGATACATGTGGATTTAAAGCAACTAAAGTCAAAAAAGACAAATATGGTCACTTTATATTGATCAAGGAAAAAATACAAAAAGAAGACGTTTCAATTCTAAGTATTTATGCACCCAATTTAAATGTTCCCAGATTTCTGAAACAGACCTTACTCAGTCTGAGCAATATGATATTCTATAATACCATAGTAACAGGAGACTTTAATACTCCTCTTGCAGAGCTGGACAGATCCCCTAAACAGAAATTAAACAAATATATAAGAGATTTAAATGAGAGCCCTAGAACAATTGTGCTTGATAGACACATATAGAACACTCCATCCCAAAGATAAAGAATATACATTCTTCTCATTGTCTCATGGAACATTCTCCAAAATTGATCATATCGTAGGCCACAAAAAAAAAAAACCTCAACAGAATCAAAAGAATTGAGATTTTACCTTGTATCTTTTCAGACCACAAGGCACTAAAGGTGGAACTCAACTCCAACAAAAATGTTCAACCCCACACAAAGGCATGGAAATTAAATAACCTTCTGTTGAATGACAGATGGGTGCAGGAAGAAATAAAACAGGAAATCATCAACTTCCTTGAGCATAATAACAATGACAACACAAGCTACCAAAACCTATGGGATACTGCAAAAGCTGTTTTGAAAGGAAAATTTATCACTTTAAATGCCTACATTCAAAAAACAGAAAGAGAACACATCAACAAACTCACAAGCCATCTTATGAAATTGGAAAAAGAAGAACAATCTAAGCCTAAACCAAGTAGAAGAAAAGAAATCTCCAAAATTAAACCAGAAGATTAATGAAATTGAAAACAAAAGAATCATTTAGAAAGTTAATGAAACAAGGAGTTGGTTTTTTGAAAAAATTAATAAAATAGATAAACCTTTGGCCAGACTAACTAGAAATAGAAAAGTAAAATCTCTAGTAATCTCAATCAGAAATGCTAAAGGGAAAATAACAACTGATGCCATAGATATACACAAGTATCATCTCTAAATACTACCAGAAACACTATGCCCAGAAATTTGACAATGTGAAGGAAATGGATCAATATTTGGAATCACACCCTCTCCCTAGACTTAGCCAGGAAGAAATAAATAGAGCTTATTAACAGAGCGTCTGAACCAACCAATTTCATGCACTGAGATCAAAGAAACAATAAAAAAGCTTCCAACAAAAAAATGCCCTGGTTCAGATGGGTTCATATCAGAATTCTATCAAACCTTCAAGGAAGAGCTTATTCCTGTACTACAGAAATTATTCCAAAAAACTGAGGAGGAAGGAATCTTCCCAAACACGTTCTACAAAGCAAACATCACCCTGATACCAAAACCAGAAAAAGACCCAACTAAAAAGGAGAATTTCAGACCAATTTTATTAATGAATATAGATGCAAAAATTCTCAACAAAATCCTAGCCAAAAGATTACAGGTTATCATCAAAAAAAGTCATACATCATGATCAAGTAGGTTTCATCCCAGGGATGCAAGGCTGGTTTAACACACCCAAGTCCATAAACGTTATCTACCATATTAACAGAAGCAAAAATAAAGACCATATGATCCTCTCAAGATGCAGTAAAAGCATTCGATAAAATCCAGCATCCTTTTCTAATTAGAATACTGAAGTGTATAGTCATAGGTGGCACATTTCTGAAACTGACTGAAGCTATCTATGACAAACCCACAGCTAATATTTTATTGAATGGAGTAAAACTGAAAGCTTTTCCTCTTAGAACTGGAATCAGACAAGGCTGTCCTCTGTCACCTTTACTATTCAACATACTGCTGGAAGTTCTAGCCAATACAATTAGGCAAGACAAGAAAATAAAGGGAATCTAAATAGGAGCAGGGAAGGTCAAACTTTCCCTCTTTGCTGATGACATGATCTTATACTTAGTGAACCCCAAAGACTCAACTGTAAGACTCCTGGAAGTCATCAAAAAATATATAATGTCTCAGGATATAAAATCAACATCCACAATTCAGTTGCCTTTGTATATGCCAATAACAGTCAGGATGAGAGGCTAATTAAGGACACAACTCCTTTCACCATAGCTTCAATGAAAATGAAATACCTAGGAACATACCTCTAAAAGGAGGTGAAGGACCTCTATAAAGAAAATTATGAAATCCTCAGAAAGGAAATAGCAGAGGATATTAACAAACGGAAGAACATACCATGCTCATGGATGGGAAGAATCAACATTTTTAAAATGTCTATACTTCCCAAAGCAATCTACCTATTAAATGCCATTGCTATCAAAATACCAACATCGTACTTTCAAGATTTGGAAAAAATGATTCTGCATTTTCTATCAAACCAGAAAAGACCCCATATAGGTAAGGAAGTTCTTGGTAATAAAAATAAAGCTGGAGGAATCACCATACCAGATTTTAGGCTGTACTACAAAGCCATAGTGGTGAAGTCAGCATGGCACAAAAATAGAGACATTGATATTTGGAATCAAATAGAAAACGAGGAAATAAAACTAACATCTTACAACCACCTAATCTTCCATAAACCTAACAAGATCTTTGGGGAAAGACTCCCTATTCAATAAATAGTGCTGGGAGAACTGGATATCCACACATAAAAGACTGAAACTGGACCCACACCTTTCTCCACTCGCAAAAATTGGTTCAAGATAGATAAAGGACTTAAATTTAAGGCATGAAACAATAAAAATCCTCAAAGAAAGCATAGGAAAATCACTGGAAGATATTGGCCTGGGGAAAGACTTCATGAAGAAGACTGCCCTGGTAACTGCAACAACAAAAATAAACAAATGGGACTTCAGTAACTTTAAAGCTTCTGTATAGCTAAGGAGACAACAACCAAAGTAAATAGACAACCTACACAATGGGAAAGGATATTTGCATATTCTGAATCAGAGAAAAGCTTTATAACTAGAATCCATACAGAACTCAAATTAATCCACGTGAAAAAAGCCAACAATCCCACATATTAATGGGCAAGACATGAATAGAACCTTCTCTAAAGAAGACAGATGAATGGCTTACAAACATATGAAAAAATGCTCATAATCCCTATTTATTAGAGAACTGCAAATCAAAACCACCCCACAATACCATCTAACAACAATGGCTCACATCACAAAATCTTAAAACTGCAGATGCTGGCATGGATGTGGAGAGAAGGGAACACTTTTACATTGCTGGTGGGACTGCAAACTAATACAACCTTTTTGGAAGGAAGTATGGAGAAACCTCAAAGAACTCAAGCTAGACCTCCCATTTGATCCTGCAATCCCATTACTGGGCATCTACCCAGAAGGAAAAAAATTCTTTTATCATAAGGACACTTGCACTACGTTGTTTATTAAAGCTCAATTTACAATTGCCAAAATGTGGAAACAGCCTAAATGTCCCCCCCACAAAATATATATATATATAACCTCTGAGCCAATAAAAGTCAGTTGGCACTTCCAAAAAAAAAAGCATGATTCATTTTTAAAAATTAATAATTTGAACTTTACCAAAATTAAAAACATTTCCCCTGTAAAAGGAAGTGTTAAGAGAATGAAAGGATAAGCCATGCACTGGGAGAAAATATTTGCAAATCACATATCTGAAAAAAAGCTTATAAAAATATTTTAAAAAGGAGTCTTAAAAATCAGCATATAGAAAAGAACCAACCTAATTTTAAAATTGGCAAAAGACTTGAACATACATATAACAAAATCAGAAAGAATATATGAATAGTATATAAGCACACACTGTTCAAAGAAGTTCAACATCACTAGTCATTAAGAAGTGCAAATTAAAATGACCATGAGATACCTGTTAGAATGGCTAAAATAAAAATAGTTAACAGTATAAAGTGTCAGAGAGGATACAGAGTTACTGGGATTCTCATATGGTGTTGTTGGGAAAGCCAGAAGATACAGCAACTCTGGAAAATATCTTAGCAGTTTTTCATATGACTTTATATGATCCAATAATCCCACACTTAGTTATTTTATTATAGAGAAGTGAAAACTTACGTTCATACAACTTATATACAAATGTTTAAAGTAGCGCTATTCCTAATCACCAAAATTGGAAATAGCTTAGTTGTCCTTCAATGGATGAATTGTTACACTGTGAAATATGTGCATAATATTTAAATTATTCTGTAGCATTTATACTGCTGAAGTTATTGAAGGTTAAAAACACAGAGACATTTAGAACAAACTATGAGAGATAGAGATCCAAGATACTGTTTCATATTTTCTAGTTCCCTAAGTACTGTATTCTGAGTCCTGATTGTTACTTATGCATATGCACTAGTGATTTTCAAAATAAACAAGATAGGCAACTGTAATAATTATGTATTTTCCATCTCTATTTTGAGCTATAATATTTGTAGTGAATAAATATCGTGGGCTGTCCCTAGATATTACTTTGTGAAATGGGTCTTTCTGATTTTAGACTAGTCAGAAAAGTTGTATTTGGTAGAATAAGGTCAATAATGTAATTCAAATAGATCTGCAGTTGAAATTCACCAATACAGTTAATGTTTAGTATACATTTCTCTTTCTGAAGTATCATAATTTGAACTCTAAAAATAAAAGGAACTTTCTTTTAAAATGTATTATGAGCAAAGTTTTATGTAAGAATTATATTCATTGTTCAGATAAAATGACTTTGAATCATGACAGCTGAACTGTGCTTTTCCTGGCTTGAATGACTCCTGGTGTTAAAGTTCCTAATTTTCATCTGTATAAGGTTTGGAATTTATCATTCATAAGTTTAATTATTTAATACTGATATTTAGACATTTAAATAATTCATTTTTCAAATGTTTTTGTATCTCTTCATCTCTTCATCCTCACTCTCAGACTCACTGTCATACTCTCCTGCTGCTATTCTCAGCTCTTCTTTCTCCAACTCTTCTAATTTCTTCATTATGGCTGGATCGATAAAATCAGCTATATTATGGCCTTCCCAGATCTCTTGTATCTTATCACATTTGTTTGTATACAATATTATACACATTGTTTGTATACAATGCAACCGCTGCACCATGGCCCTTCAGTGGGCCATAGACCTCCCCCCCAATATAGATATATATAGAGAGAGTGTTGAGCCAGATTCCTGTTTTATGTGTGAAGATAGTCCCGTTTGGGCAAGTGAGATAGGATTAAAGCCTGGGCACCAAAAAAGCAGTGTTGAAATGAGGCCATATTGTAACACTAGGTATTCCTTTTAAAGGTACCAGGTCCAGCAAGACACAAGACGTACACACCAGAATGAGAAGACCACAACTGAAATAGCTCCCTTTATTACTGTATCAAATATATAAACATATGTGTCTCTAGACTTTCACATCCTTGAACTAGCTACACACATTTTTGTAGAAAATTAATGCCTTCATTGCAAACATTTTCAGTCTCATAATGATAGGAAGGTTATTTTTATAAATTCGAAAAATTATGCCAATAAAGAGCTTAGTATTTTTAAACATAGAAAAATAAAAATTGAGCAATCTACTTTTCCTGTTTTTTTTTTTATAATTTTTAAAAACTGTTAAAAATATTAACTTATTAAGATAAAACACTAAAGAAATGGATTAGAAAAGTTTTATTCAACAGAACTATATAGAATATGGTTTATAGAAACTGGAGTTATATCTTGATAAAGAACTAGGCAGATAGGGCAAGCATGGTGGCTCATGCCTATCATCCTAGCAGTGGGAGGCCAAGGCAGGTGGATTGCCTGTGCTCACAGGTTTGAGATCAGTCTGAGCCAGAGCAAGACCTTTTCTCTAAAAATAGCAGGGTGTTGTAGTGAGTGCTTGTAGTCCCAGCTATTCGGGAGGCTGAGACAAGAGAATCACTTGAGCCTAAGATTTTGAGGTTGCTGTGAGCTGTGATGCTATGGCACCCTACTGAGGGTGACAAAGTGAGACTCTGTCTCAAAAAAAAAAACAAAAAAAAAAAACAAGAAACAACCCAGGCAGAGATTGTTAATGTAAATTTCATTCCAACTATTATCAGATTTTTATATAGTAGAGATTAGAACTTTTTCACATCCTCATTGGACTTTAATAAATGGATTAGTTTTAAAGTTTTGATTTTAGGCATATACAGCAGTACAGAATCTCTCAGTTCAACCATCTACTTCTCAGCCAGATGTAATTTCTTACTATCCCCAGAACATATTCTGTATCTTTAAGTTACCGAGTAAACTTATGCTTGTCAATTATTACATTCTAATTACCCTTCAAAACTTTCTGAACAGCTAACAGGAAACAGGATAATAGAATGACTAATGAGTTAAAAAAAGATTTGACAAATACAAATAAATTAGTTATTTTATGCTCCTATCACCCTAGAGGATGACTTAATAGTTAAAGGAAAAGAATCATATTGTAATAATGAAATCAGAGAACAAATTCAAGCCCCAGAGGTGATTCCCTTAAGTTTATGTTAATGCACACCTTGTGGGGGACCAAATATCAACTGAAAAAGTTTCCTGAAAACTGTTCCAGCTCTTTTCTCATTTGAAATGTTCCAACTTTACTTGTCCCATTAGTCATCATATTACATTTATGATGTATTATGAAATCTATTATAAAAACCCAATGGATTCAATATAACTTATTATACTCAAGTCATAACATTTACGAAAGAAAACTTCTTTGTTAAGTATTTCTTCCTTTGGAATTTTATTTGCAAAAGACAAAAAACTTTTTTTAGACAAATAAGACTTACTAGGAAAATATTCAGTGTATACCATGGGTGGCTATGTACAGACATAGGAACAATGATATTTTTATTCCCCACCTTAGAGAGGTAACTGCAAAACATATAACAAAGAACAAATCTACAATCAAGCTTGACTTTATGGACTGTAGTAACTTGGGTAAACTTTTATCACTACATCATTTTTTTTGTTATACAGCAATGAAATTCAGATTTTTGCTACAGTGTCCAAGTAAAGGTATTCATGATGACATTGGAGAGTGGAGATGAGGTACTCATAGGTATGAGAGCTAGAAAACCTAGAAAGCTGCCCATGACAATGACATTGTGTTTTCATTGAAAATGTGAAATGTAAAGACCTCAGTAGTGCCATACATGAGTGCTTTAATTACTGATGGTATAACAAGTAGAAGTGGGTATATGCTGTCTTAGGTATTAACAGGAGAGTCAGAGATATGGACTGACACAAGTCTTTGACCTGGGTATATCAGCAGAAGTTCTCGGTGCTTATTACTGGGATCTGAGCATTATCAGTACTAGCAAAATTGCTCAGACACATTTTTGTGATTAAATATTGAGTATTTGACTTCATTATCCCCCTATATATCACACCATAAAAATTCTAATTATAGGATAATTTTACTGGCTTTCTAAAATGAATATACTGAACTAAACTCATCAAATGAGTTCTCTCTCTGTAAGTAATAACTTTAGGAGGATAACTAAATTCTACTGCTCTCATAATTTTGGGAGCTATCTTGGTCCCTATGTCTTTTTTCTGTATATTTGTTTTACTATTTTTAATGGAGACATATACTTATCTTAGAGATAGTGAATAAGAGTTTTGGAAATGGCCAAATATTTTGAGATAAACTAGTGAAAATGATATTAGTGAGCTACTTTTGAAAAAAGGAGAGATTACTGAGAGATCAGAGTGAACAGAAATGGAAAAAAAAAAAAGATGACTGGAGGAGGTAAAATGGAACTTAGGCTAAATCTAATAGTAACTCAGAATTAGAGTGGGCAAAAAAAAAGTGTGCAAGAATTCCAGACTGAGAGAATGATTAAAAACATAAAGAAGAGAATTTATAGAGATTTCCACTGATAATGAAGAGACAATCTAAGAATCATTTAAAACAATGAGCTCAAAATAATACCAAACAACATCAACTAATTTGCCACCACTGGAATACACTAGAAAGCCAACACATTTTTGAAAATTGGTAAGTAAAGTGACAAAAACCAAGCATTTATCTTGCCTTTTGGAATGAAAAATATTATGGAGTAAGCAGGTAGTAGATGAAAGAATGTTTCTCCTTACAGAGGTATGCTCGCTAATATGTGAAAAAGGAATACTAGAATTAGAATACTACTATTTACAATCTCCAGTGAATTTAAGTATTGAGAATCAGTGGCTGCTAACAGCATGAAAAGAAAGATTTTCAGGCTGGGTGAGATGGCTCACATCTGTAATCCTAGTACTCTGGGAGGCTGAGGTGGGAAGATCGCTTGAGCTCAGAAGTTCAAGACCAGACTGAGCAAAAATGAGACCTCTATCTCTACTAAAAATAGAAAAACAAGCCAGGTGATGGGGTGGCGTCTATAGTCCCAGCTACATTGGAGGCTGAGGCAAGAGGGTAGCTTGAACCCAGGAGTTCAAGGTTGCTGTGAGCTATGATGATGCCACAGCACTCTACCCAGAGTAACAAAGTAAGACCCTGTCTCAAAACAAACAACACAAAAAAGATTTTCAGTTTCAGACAGTCTCCTCATAGTATAATAAAAAATCTTACAAAAACATAGAAAAAATAAACAAACCTGAATCCTATTAAGCCAAATACTAATTTATATGTAAGAACTATAGTGGACAGGAGCCCAGAGGACTAAGGGATGGGGAGAGATTTGACTTGTTGAAATGAGGGATGTGGGTAGTCAACATTCAAGTAAGTTTGGCAGAGGAGCCTTTTGTAGGAAGAGAGTAGGGAAGATTGAGTGAATGGAAAATCTGAAGTTAGGCCTACTAATAAACAGAATGAGGAAATAACTAAGGAAATAACTACCTACATAGGAGGTAGCAGGCAAATGGAGGACAATTGCAAAAAAAAGGTAAAAGGAATTAAAATAAAAAGAAGGATCAAATATATGGCTACTTTTTGGTAGTTGTTATAAATGAGATTACCTTCTTGATTTGGTTCTCAGTTTGATCATTACTATAGTATAGAAATGCTACTGATTTTTGTTTAACGATTTTGTGTCCTGAACTTCTTCTGAATTCATTTATCAAATCTAAGTTTTTTTTGGTGGACCCTTCAGGGTTTCAGATATACGATAACAGATATACGATCATGTTATCAGTAGAGATAATTTGACTCTCTCTTTTCCTTTTGCATGCCTTTTATTAATTTTTCTTGCCTGGAGGTGAAACATCTAAGAAAAACTACAGAATACTGATTAAAGAAATTGTAAGTGACACAATGGAAAAACATCTCATGCTCATAGATTGGGGGAAGAATTAACACTGTTAAAATGACTGTCCAAAGCAATCTATAAATTTGATCCCTATCGAAATACCAAAGTCATTTTTCAGAGAATTAGAAAAAACAATCTTAAAAGTCATATGGAACCAAAAAAGACCCTAATAACCAAAGCAATCCAGAGCCAAAAAGAAAAAGGTAAAGGCATCACATTACTTGACTTCAAATTATACTACAAAGCCTAGTAACCAAATCAACATAGTACTGGTATAAAAATAGACATATATACCACTAGAAGAGAAGAGAGAATCCAAAAATAAAGCAATATATCTACAGCTAACTGATCTTTGACAAAGGTGACAAAAACTTTCACTGGGCAAAGAATAACCTTTTCAATAAATGGTGCTGAGAAAGTTGGATCACCATATGAAGAAGAATGAAACTGGATCCCTATTTCATATAAACAAAATCAACTCAAGATAGATTAAAGATTTAAATATAAGACTTAAAACTATATGGGAAGCTGAGGCAAGAAAATCACTTAAGCCCAAGAGTCGGAGGTTGCTATGAGCTGTGACACCACGGCACTCTACCAAGGGCTACAGAGTGAGACTCTGTCTAAAAAAAAAAAAAAGACTTAAAACTATAAAAATACTAGAAGAGAATCCAGGGAAAACTCTTCTGGACATTGGTCTAAGGGAAAAAATCATCACTAAGACCTCAAAAACACAAGCAACAGTAGCAACAACAAAAATATATGAAAGGGAGTTTGTTAAATAATAGAGCTTCTGTACAAGAAACAAATAATGAAATAAATGAACAGACAACCTGAAGAATGGGGAAAAATGGAACTAATGTCCAGAATTTACAAGGAGCTTAAATAACTCAACAACAATGAACAACAAATAACTCCACCAAAAATCAGATAAATCAGATGACTAGAGATTTTCCAAAAAAAGACCTACAAATGGCCAAGGATATGAAAAAAATGCTCAACATCGTTAAACATCAGAGAAATGCATATTAAAACTACTATAAGATTATCATCTTATCAGTCAGAATGGCTATTGTTAGAAAGTAAAAAAAAAAAAAAGAAAAAATTAAAGCTATTGGCAAGGATATGGAGAAAAGGAAACACACATTGCAGGTGGGAAATGTAAATTATAATAACCTGTATGAAAAACAGAATGCAGATTCCCCAAAGAACTAAAAACAGAACTATTATTTAATCCATCAATCCCACTACTGGATCAACTAAAGTGTCTACCAATGGATGACTGGATAAAGAAAGTATGGTTTACATATACACAGTGGAATACTATTCAGCCATAAAAGGAATGAAAACGGGTGGTGCCTGTGGCTCAGTGAGTAGGGTGCCAGCCCCATATACTAAGGGTGGTGAGTTGAAACCCCTCCCCAGCCAAACTGCAACAATAAAAAATAAAAAATAAAAATAAAAATAAAAAACAGAATGAAAACATGTCTTTTGAAAGAACATGAAGGGATCTAGAGGCCATTATCTTAAGTGAGATGACACAAAAACAAAGCCAAATACAATATGTTCTCACAAGTGAGAGCTACATAATGTGTACACATGGGCAGAGTGTGGAATGATAGAAACTAAAGATTAGGGAGGATGGGTAATGAGAAACTACTTAACAGGTACAATATACATTATTTAGGTTGTGGATATACTAAAAGCCCTGACTTTACCACTGTGCAATATATTCATGTAACAAAATTGCACTTGTATCCCTTAAATTTATAAAACAATAAAAAAAGTATGACCTCCAAATGATAACACGATTGTGAGAGGTCATAACTGGAACAATGTTGCTATCTCTAGCAGTTGTAAAGACATTTAAAGATTATAGTAAGAAAGTGAACAAGGAGAAAGAAGAGAAAAGAACGGCTTAATTTAATGTGAATATCTAACAGGTAAATGAGAATATCTAACAGGTAAATGGAGAAATAGTCTTGAGTTAGATAAGTCAAAACTAGAGGTAGGCATTTGGGAGGTATTAGCATAAAAGAGATAGTAGAGGTTATTATACAGAGATAAGAGAAGAAGGCTCACAACTGTGTAACTTGGGAAGGTGGAGGACTAGAAAGATCAGGGAAAAAAAGAGTTGTCAAACTTGCCAATGCCCCTGTGGGGCTAGTGCTTCTCCATGTACCAGCTTCCTGTGAGATGTACCATGGAGGGGCATGGGAAGAGTGATGGTGGCCAGACTTGGGCTGAGCCTGCGGCTCTATCACTATTTCTAAACACACAGATTTAATCAAATCAAACAACTGTTGAATGCTTTCAAGTAACTCTTCCCAAAGTACTTCAGTTGCTCCAAATCCACCTAATGGTACCACCAAGGCAGCCAGCAGTAGTGCCCTGCAGTCAACAGCTAGTCTCCATATAGTCTTAATTTTTTGTCTATAAACCTACTGGTAAAAGAATCAAGCCAAAATACACATATACTTCTCTATCTTCTAAACCCAATCCAAGTGGAATCTAGGAATACAACGTGAAAAGAAAACAACAGGTCTTTACCAAATCTAGTATCACATCTTTTATTGACACAAAAAATACTGAAAATCCCTAATTTGAATGGTTTGAAGAACATATGAAGCGTTTGAGTAGGTGACGGATGCCAATATTAAATCTTCTGGAATTTCATGTACAAGACGAACAGAGGCAATATCAAAAATTAGTGAGGATATTAAATGTCACTTAAGAAATAGGAATTCTTGGGGTTGGGGGCAAGATGGCCACCTGGAGCCAGCTTTCCACAGAAAGAGAGTCCTTCCACAGAAGGAGAGTTAAAGAACAGAAGTTTACCAAGTAAGAAGATGGTTTGGAGCTGAGCCAAGGAGAAGGTTGAAGAGTGTACATCTCCCCCGCTGAGCTGAGCTGCAACCCCAAGGAAACAAACAATAGGTATACAATCCATTGCCAAGTGAATAGGTGTGCCCTCCCCTATGAGAATGTTTCCCAGTATACTTTCTACAAACAAGTGAGCAGAGCTCATATCTCTTCCTGTTTTATCCCATGAGACAGAACCTCTAAATCCAGAACTGTTTTTTCCCATAGAAGACATATGAGTGTCAGTTCCTCTCTCACAAGGCATGAAACTGAACATAGACTCTACCTACAATTCTGAACTTCCAAAAATTCCTTGCCCTCTCACCACAAGGTTTGGAAGTCTATCCCCAATGGATTCCAGGCTCTTAGGCATTTTTTCAAGAGGTGTGGTTCTGGTGTGGGCTTTTCAAGGTCTGTGTTTTTTCTATGTCATGGGTGTTGTGTGGGGACTATGCAGCAAGTGAGCC
>CAUYPK010125868.1:0-31713 GCA_963574355.1 Loris lydekkerianus
TGGGTAAATGAGGTGAAAGCTATGTTGATTAGTAGGATGTAAGCACTCCAATTTGTACAAATAATCAACACATCAAATCTCATAATGGCATAAATGTATTTATGATCTTTGTACAAATGACTTAATAAAAAAAGAAAGAAAGTTGAGCACAACCCATTCTAGGTGTATTTGGATGAGGTGCCTTACCAAACCTCAGGCACTTCAGTAACAAATGGCAGACAACAAGCAAGTGCCCCACACCTCAATGCTTACTATAGAGGAGGTGTCAACAAATTTTTCCAGAAGGGAATTATTTTGAGGCATATTTGTATGTGGCGAGTGATTGTCCATTGACCCTGAATCACATCCTGCACCTAGTGGAAAGAAGGTCCCGGTGTGCAAATAGGGAGCACAGGGACTTCCTTGGTGGAGCCCAGACCCTGGCGAGTAAGGCTGAGAGGGAATGAGGGGCGGCCAAGACAAACACAAACCAGGCAGTGCAAACAGTGCATTTCTGACCTATTTGTTTTCAAAGTCAAGGCTAATTTTCTTTTGACTTGGGCTACTCATCAGGGTATATGGCTCTTCATTAGATGCCAATTTCTTCCTTATTTAGTTCTGCTCTTGCCTGGTCATCTGCTCCACAGCTGTAACTACAATGTCCAAGTATTGAGCAAAGATGACACTCCCTGGATTTATACAATCATTGAGCAACTACAGCTGAAGCCCTGTTGGTCCTATTTTCCTATTAGTTGATTCATTATTTGTTCACATCTCATATATTAAAAAAATACCTATCATATACAAGGTTTTGTGTAAAATATTGGAAAGAAGGGAAATATAATTTCATCCTACCTCAAGGTGCTTGTGTTGTATAAAGTGGGATTGACACAGAGGGTACAGTGTGAAGCAGGCTGTGCTGGTGGCTACATCAGGAGTTCACACAGAGAGGGATCCCGGGGGCCGGGAGCTTAAGTGACAATAGACAGTTTAAGGAGTCCTGGCTGGGAAAAGGAACAAAGCAGGAGCATGTCTCAACAGGGAGGATTCAGAGTTGGAAATAGGAACGTTTCAGACACAGGTGGGCGTGGAGGCCAGGGTGGGGACAGAAACAAAAAGTATGCTAACATGATAATGCAAGAAATTTAGCCACTGATGATAGGAAAGAATCCAACTTTGTAAAAAACACTAAGGGTAAGATACTTACTTTGAAGTGAATTTTGACTTTATATTCAGCACCTTCCTTTAGCACAAAGGTTTCTTTTTTGAGGGCTTCAAGATCCCCTGTAGACACAGATTTAGAAAGAGTTTATCCTTCTCAGAGGCAGACACATAAACTGATGCATGAAGTCTAAGCTCCAGAGCTATTTGTTGGGGACATCAGAAAATGCTGGTCCATAGAGCCCTCAATTCAAAGAGTAGTTAAGTCCCTGTATACACACTGATCATGCCTGAACTGTTGAAGCTCAATTATGAAAGAAACATAATTGTTTCTCCATCCTTAAGTTTCATGACAATGCTAAAAATATACAAGGCATTACCAGTAATGAGTTAAGAAGATAAATCTCTTCTAATCGTCAATACTAAAACAGGTTTTAGTCAACCATTCTAGAAGAAAGTCTAAATTATCTTTTTACTCATCCTATTGAAGATGATATTACGTATATGTGGTCCAATCAAGAAGTGGTTAAAGAATGTGCCTCTACCTCTCAAATAAAGAAACAGGAGAATGTTATTATACAGTGCAGGAGTGCCATCTACTTGTTTTTAGAGATTTGGTAATGTCTGTGGAATTTTCCTAGCTTTCAAAAATTTATTTGTTTTTGTTTCTTTTTATCATTCTAAATAAATATTCACTTTGTACTTATTTTTGCATTTGTATGTATTTATAATTTCATATCTTTTGTTTTAGATCATTGAAGTTATACAACCTTTAGTTTCCATAAAACTAGAATCTTCTCCTAATTTCTGTACCTTGGTGAGGGGGATAATCAGCATCTGTTCTTTTCTCAGCGTGCTCCCATATAATTTGATATGCATGTGTGTGTGTGTGTGTGTGTGTGTGTGTGTGTGTTGCACCTCTCTGCACATGTGCTTCCTGAACATAGTGGTACCACCATATCTCCTGCACCTCTGGGATTCACCTTAGCAGCTTCTTCTTCTTCTTCCTTTTTTTTTGGCCAGGGCTGGGTTTGAACCCACCACCTCTGGCATATGGGGCACAGGCACCACCCAGCAGCTTCTTTTTGACAGAAAATCAAATCTGTATTTCTTCTGCTGGGCAAGGAGGCAGAGACCAAGTGTTCATCTGCGATAGCAGCAGGCCCTTCTAAACACAACAGATTATCTTTGTGCCCATTCAGACCTTATGTTGCAAATGGACAGCTATACCTGGCAGCATTACATGATTTTGCACAGGAAGAAGTGTAGGTGCTGGTGGGAGAGAGCAAGTTTCTCTCCTGGATAGAGAAGGTGCTAGAATGTGGGGGTAGTTGAATTTGAGTGTGTATTGCTCTGATGATTTCAGTTGAACAGGAAGCGTGTCTTCTCAGCTTCTGATTTCCTTCTTCTGACAAAAAAGCCCATATAAGGTAAGGAGTGGATACTCACACCCCATAAGAGGGGAACTACCTCGCCGCTAACCCTGCTGTTCTAGACTTGCTCTTTGCTCTGTCTTAGAAAAGTCCAATTTTTTAATTCGGTAACATTTTTTTTTTTTTTTCCACTGAAGACCTGCCTTTGATGCCCCCAATTTCCTGGCTCTGTGCAACTTTTCTCATTCCTCTCAGATGCCCATTTCTCCACCATCCAGTCCCTCTGCATCTCCTTCAGACCTGGGTTTCAGCAGAGGGACTGACCCTTAGTCACAAGGTAAAAGGAAATAGCATCTTACTCTGTATATCTTTATCAGAGCAAGTTGCTCATTTAATAAAAATGAGAGCTTTAAGCTAAAACAGTAAGTTTACTGCAGTGGAATTTCTAACATTATTCACAATTGCTGCTGGCCTTCTGGGAAGTCTTATAGCTGATGAAGATCATTTTTAAAAAAAATGTTTAGACTGTGTAAATATTACAACTCCAGAAGCATATGGCTTGCTTCTCAATATTTCTATCTCCAGTCTTTCTCCACGAATAGTAATTTTCTTACTATTGTGCAAATAAAAATCTAAGCTAAATATAAATAAATATATCATTTATATGCCTGCACTGTCTTAAATTAAATAAAGAGTGTGCTTTTCATTAAACAAGTAAATACTGTGCACTCTAGAGCAAGGATGTGTAAACTGGGCCCCAGGGTATATACCGCTGGGATTCATCTTACTAGAGTTTTCTTCTTTTGGGATGGGAGACAGAGACCAAGTTTCCTCTGTGACATGTTAGACCCTTCTGAGCAGTACAGATGTGTTCACTCACCAGTAAGGTCCATGGTGATTGGTCCTGGGGCACTCTCACAAACCAGGGTAAGCCGAGTGACAGTGACGTTTGGGACTGTCGGGTCTGCAGGGTTCAAAAGAAAATGTCAGCACAGGGAAGAGCTCTCCGGGTGTACTGAGTGAGGGTGTGTGCATTCCAAGTGGGAGACAGAACATATAACAAGAAAAATGGTCTCTCTTTCTGGAGTAGAAATGGAGGCAAAAGTGGTACTTTCACCATACTTGATCTTGGTGGCTTTATAAATCGCAGCAATGCTATTTCTGCTTCAGACACTTGTATCTCTACCTTAATTCTCAACATCTAGCATGTCCTGAGAGGCAATGCCAGTAAGATACTCTGGTGGTTGGGCAATGCCCATTCATATCTTTGGGCCATGTCTTGCTCTGTCATTGTGTATTCTGAAGAATTGAATTAGGTAAAAACTGAGAAGCAGAAGAGAGAAAATGTGAGAGGTGGTGGAGGAGGGGAATAGGACTCAAAATGATAGCTGGGAATTCTTTGTAAATCCCTATATTGTTATTACCTATATTGTTGATTTGCATCTGCTCTCCAAAGAAGACTTGGTGGTATGATCCATCACTTAATTCAGCATAAGGAAGAAGTTAGTCCTCTTCTCCGTGACCCTCCTCTGGAGTGGCAGAAGTGTCTGCCTTCTCAAGAACCCTCCTCCTACTCCATCCCCACATATACACACACCTGCTACCACAGGGCCGTCTCCCAGCAGCGTTTTCTTGTACTTGGCTAGACTTTCATCGTCTTTGTCCATCTCCTGCAGCTCCTTCAGGGACTTCTGAGGTGGAGGCTTGTAGTTGAGCTTGCCGTCCAGATCATCCTCGTCCTCCTCAAGATGTGGCTCAGGAGCATTTTCAGTCATTTTGATCTATTTCAGAGGTGGGCAGGGCAGCTGATTAGCCAAAAGTCAGTGGATATGAGAGATGTTGGCAGGGCTGCTGTGAGCACCATTCCTTCGCTGATGGGCTGCATAATCATCAGCGACTTTCTAGATTTTTTCCTAACTCCATCTCATTATATTTCATGAAATAATAACAATATGATATATTTCAGTCATTTCTCTGACCTGCTTGAATTTCTCTGTACTCTGATGAGTATTTCCTATGCATTGAAATAAAATGGAAAGAAAGAATAACTCACTTGTGCATAACAGACTATAAGTGAAGCCATATAGGGCAAGCTATCCTGAACAACAAAAGTTAACAGTCTGGTTTTGATAGTTATCAGAATTATCAGTCCTCTGATCCAGTCAGCCTCGCCAGGGTCAAAACTCTCAGCATGCACACACCCAGTAATAAAGGCTTACAAAGGCAGGCAGAGTACCTGCCCAAGGAATTGTTGGCTTCTTCTGACTAATTGAATCTTTCCCTGAACTCCTGCAATACCTCTAAGGTGACTCAAGGAGTTGACACCAGCATGAGGCATCTGATGGTTCACACCCAACACTGCTAATACCACCTTGAGGGCAGGTTTTAGGTTCCAGGTTTCTCCAGAATCCCCCATAACATAACGCTTGGATAGTTCAGGCATTTGGTAAGTTTTCATTGATTGATTTATTAAGTTCTCATATACCTAAAGACAATCTGTTCTTTGCCACAAAATTGCAAAGGACACTTGAGATTCCTCTGGACAAAGGAGGTACAAGTTGTAGGTACAAGTTTTTCCTGAGTACCCTTCCCTCTATGTCCCTTTTCTGGACCCATTTCCCTTCTAGCTGTTTCCTCCCTGCCTCAGGTCTGCAGTGACCTTATACTCTAAGGTCCCACCTGGGCACACCCTGGAGTCTTTCTTTTTCTAGCATCATCTATGTTTACTTGTTAAAACATTGAGGGGAAGTCTAATAAAATTATTTATATGTGAGTGTTAATGACTGAATAATGGATTATTCCCTTGGGGCATGTATAGTCACAGCTTTTCAGAGCCTAAATGAACCTTTGAGGTGATATATTTCAATCTCTCATTTAATTATTGAGAAAGTTGAGATCCCAAGGTTAAGAGAATTGCCTAGATACATGTAGCTGAATGAGAGGAAACTTCCTAACTAAGAGGACGAAATCACTGTGGGGAGAATTTCATGTCTGTGGCTGGCAACCATGGGAGCTAATGGCCAGGGAGATATTTGGGCAAAGAGATTATTTTCTGATTCCCCTACCTTCCATCTTGTGGGTAACACTGTTCTTTGCCTGTGGGTAAAGTCTTCATTGCTTCTAGGTGACACAACTATAAAGCAGTATCTATCACATCTCCTCCTGAGGGACTCTTTCTAGTTCCCTGAGAGTGAAGATATCTTGGGCCAACATCAGTTATGTTTTTGATTATTCATGTCACTATCATTGGAAACAGGAAGAATAATAATTTGGAATATAAACCACACAGAAGCAATTTTAACAGAAATAAAATAATAGTAATAATAAAAGAAAGAAAACAAAAAGAAGAAAATGATATCCTTTGGCTCAATCAATCTTCTTCCCACTGAGTAACAAGCTGAACATTATGAGTAAGCTTTGACCAGCTCTGAAACAGCATTGCAAGGTTGAAGTCCATTTCCTGTACAGGAAGGAAACATGCGGGCCGTTTCTATGGTAACACTTGTCTCAGCTGAAGAACTAGCACCACTCAAAGCTGAGGCTCTCCAGCACACCACAATAAACATAATGACTAACTCAACTCATATTTCAAACAACACTCTGGGAAAGTGAATGAACTGGTTAGAAAAAAAAAAAAAAGAAAAAAGAAAGATGCCTTGTCTGGCTATTGTGGGTAGTTACAGGACAATTGTTAAGGGGCCAATGGGTAACGAACTAGAAAAGATTAATCGGATGAAACAGGTTCTTGTCTGGTGTCCTCACAGGCCTACCCAGACCCCAGGTGACCCCAGGAGAGTAAAAGACACATAACAAACCTGCTGACAGAGCATTAGAAAGGCTGTGTACAGGGGAAGGGGGATGTGGGCATCCAGCCCTGATGGGCAGGCCTTCCTGGAACATATCACTTGGATCTAATACGTCACACCACACTCAACCATCAGATGGTGACATTGCACCCAGTCACTAGCTCAAGGTGATTTCACTAATCTCTATGGAATTGTAATCATGCTGCTCAAGTCTCAATTTTGAAAGGAGAATGAGAGAGAGAGAGAAAGAGAGAAGAGGCAGGGGGTGGGGGAAGAGAGAAAGAGATCTGGTCTAGGACAAGATTAGCCGCAATTAAGCTTCCAGCTCAGGAGCCTGTTCATCCACCCCAAATATTGACTATGTAGAAGAAGTTATCAGGTGACCAAAAGCCTGGCAGAGGGGCACAGGTGCACAGGGCCATAGGGAGCCTTTTAGGGTTGTTGATTTTGGATAATATACCTCTTCACTGAACTAGGCCTTTGCAGGCATGGGTTTTTGTTCCAGCTTTCCGACTAGCTGTGACCCTCTGTGTGAATGTTTTAACCCCTGTGAATCTTATTTTTCTTATCTTGGGAGATGGGGGATTCGCATACACCATCTCTAGATGCTTCACTTTTCTAAGGCCTCTACAGGCCTGCAGTCATGTGTCAGCTACGTTACCAGACATTCAGTTACCTTACTTTACCTATGTGTATAAGAGAATATCTAGTTCTGTCCAAAGGTACTGCATTTTAAGCTTTATTTAATTTTTCACAGAGAGAAAATTATTGTTTTCTTCACCCAATAGCTCTTGGCATAATAAAGAATACCATAATAATAACAGCAGCTATTTACTGTACACCGATGAGCCCCAGATTCAGCAATTACAGGCTAAGTGTTCTACATGCATTATTTTATTCAATCGTCACAACACCATGAAGTATGCACTATTGGTGTTACATTTTAAAAATGCAGAAACTAAATATTTCAGCTGTACAAAAATTCGGAATTTCTATTCAAAATATGACCCTATTAAAAAAAAATATGACCCTATAGATAGTGAAAAGAGTATTGGCCTGGACTCTAGACAGGAGATATTTGCAATGAACATATTAACAAGAGGTTAATATCCAGAATACATAAATACCTCCTACTAATCATTTTTCATAAAAAAAATTATTATAGGTGAGTTTAAAGTACAAAACAGGATGTTTTATGCACATAGATAATGAAAGTGTTACTATAGTCAAGCAAATTAACATATTCATCATCTCACTTAAGTAACTTTTTTTTGTGGCAAAGGCACCTATAATATGCTCTTGTAGCAAAATTTCCACTCACAGTACAATATTATTAAGTTTTATGCTGCAGCTTCAATTTCACAATTTATCTCTGGGTAATTTCAGATTCTCCCAAAGCTATAGCTACAAATGGTATATGTAATCTGACAATGACTTCTCTAACTATATGTATGTATAATTAATTATGGGTGTATATTTAACCACAACTACCAATTTATCTCTTTTTATCCTCCCATTACTTACTAAAGTGAGATGCTTACAGAAGTGAGAATAGGAATTTTATGAAAACTTTACAGACTATTTTCTGATCCCATCATCTAAAGAATAACTGCTTTCATTATTGATAATAATGCATATATTATAATATGCATTATATTATGCATGTAATGCTAAGTGCTTTCTGGAGGGTTAGCTCATTTAGTTCTCACAACAATGTAATAGGCACCATCATTTTTTCTTACAGATCAGGAAACTGAAGCACAGTTTAAGTAACTTGCCCAAGAAAACATATTATGTAAGGGGTAGAATTAATACCCAAGTCCAGGGTGGGATGACTTTTAGGCAGCATTGTGCTCTATTGCTTTGGTTGCCTTCAATAGGAATTATAATAAAATTAGAGCTTGTTAGTCATCTTTGGACTCTACCTAGGTTGCACAAGCTCTGCAGGGACCACTTTAACAAAGCAGGGAATTGTCACATAATGGTGGTTTCAGTGTAATCCTGTTCCTGTGTTATCTTGTGTAAGTCACTTAACCTCTCTGGGCTCAGTTTCATCGTTTGCAAAATGAAGTCATTGCATTAGAAGAGCTCTGAACCTTAATTCAGTGACTCTACTGCTCCCTAGTTTAAGGAAGCTTGTGAAATGAGAGAGGAAGGGAGGAAGTGAAGGTGGGGTTGGAGAGAGCCCAGCTCATCAGCCTAGAACCTTCTGGTTGGGTTTTCTCACCTTCCTCCACTGCTCACCCAACTGTTCCCCAAAGAGCAGAGTCGCCTTTTGTTTCTTTATTTTTTACTTTGGTGCTTTACACGAGAAAAGTGAAATAGAGAATTAACGATTATAAATTTAACAAGGTTAATGTGGACCCACCTGTCAGGCCCCAAAGCACATATCGCTTTTTCTCAAATGCTTACCACCTCAATTTTCTCTATGTTCTGCTTCACAGATGCCTACACAGATTAATTTTCACAGTGGAGCCCTCACACGCCCATACTTGCTATTCAGCAAAGCACTGCCAACCATTAGATGTGCTGAGATGGGGACTTAATCTTCTCAGGCTCAATTAAAATGCCAAATTAAATTAGGATGGTTATTCACAGCACACATATGGAAACCGGTGTTTCTGCTTGTAAATTCAATGATGTTTCCAAGACATCAAAAGTGAAATAAACTTCAGAATTTACACCAATCTCAGGACAGAGTGCACTCGTCTTGTTCATTAATGCAGTTTTCTGTGAGTTGAGGGTGAGAAAAGGTGAAACTTAAGAGTTTAGATGAGACAAATCACCTGCTTAGTTCGGAGAAAGGTAATCCTCATTCTGATAGAACACGGCATTTGAGTCAGATGCACAGGGGTTCAAACCTGGGCTCTGCAATTGGTTTACTATAGGACTTAAGCAAGTTACTAATCTCACTGAGCCTCGGTTTTGCCAGCAATAAAATGGGAATAATAATCATTTTTTTACAGGGTTGAAGGATTGGGAAAATATATGACAATCCCAGGACTGTACTGAGCAAGAGCAGACGGTCGATAAATATTTGTTCCCTTCCTCCTCTCCCTTCCTGCCTGAATGCAGTCTGTTTTGTCACCCGGGGTCAGAGAAGCCAGGTCACGGCCTCCGCATCAGATGCTTTCCCTGGGTGGGGGGTGATGGTGTCCATTCCTTCCTCCTCAAAAATAGGTTTTGTTTCTTTAAGAAGCACGAGAAGTTCTAGAACTCATTAAGGATTGTTTATAAACTGAATCAACCTTAAAATGAGACCATCACTATTCTATTTCTTTAAAAAACTTCCACATAAACAACTTAATTTTAGATTTTATTTACTGCTCCCTTTCCAAGTGGAAACCAGAGGTCCCTCTGTGAATGGTGAGAAATATCGGAGAACACAGGCACAGCTGATGGAGAGGAATTCTTTCTGGCTCTGGAGACAAATACTGTGGGGACTTAACTCATGCCTCAAAGCTGGCTGTGCTGGAATCTGCTAGCTTGTGCATCTGGGCACGCAGGCCTGGAGTGTTAGGGAGAAGGGGTAGAGAGGGGAGGGGAAGGGGAAGAAAGGAAGTGAAAGAAGAGAGAGAAAAGAGAGAAGAGATAGGACAGAAGAAGAGGAGAAGGAGAGAGAGAAAAGGAGCGGAAGTCTCACAAATAGGGGATTTCTGTCAGAGAAATACACATGGAAGCCCCAACATTGTCTGTTACCCCTGCTATGTCCTCTCCCTGCTGACTAGGATACGTCTGACCTCCCCAAATCTACCACCTCAGACCCATGAAGAACATCGAAAACCTCAAAATTGGTTAAGAACTAAACCCATACTGGAGAGGAGAGTATTTTACTAGATACAATCCAGGCGTCCTCAAACTTTTTAAACAGGGGGCCAGTTCACTGTCCCTCAGACCGTTGGAGAGCCAGACTATAGTTTAAAAAAAAAACAAAACTATGAACAAATTCCTATGCACACTGCACATATCTTATTTTGAAGTAAGAAAACCAAATGGGAACAAATACAATCACACCACCTCATGTGGCCCGCGGGCCGCAGTTTGAGGACCCCTGCATCAATCCAGAGGAAGATACAAAAGATCAGAAACAGAATTCTTTAACATTTCCTTTTGTGACAGAAACAATACTAGGCGGTACCAAAATATGTATACACATTTTATGAAAGGAAAAAGCTGTTATTAAAATCGCAATATTCGATATATATTGGTACCATTTGTTATATTGTATAATCTTGTGTCTCTAGTAACTGCAGAAATTAGATGAGACTCGCATATTGTAATTTTAATACAGTTTTTTACTTTCTTAAAATGTGGGCGCATCTTTGGAGCACCCTCTGTGTATTATTTCTTGCCTGTGCATTCGTGGCATGCTCTTCTGACCCACATTTTTGTGCAAAAATTGAAAGAACGCCAGGGCGCCAGGCAGCTTTTCTGAGTGTCCACCATTGAAGTCTTCAGCGGTGCCTTCACAGATACTATTCCACACAATCCTCAGAGAAAACTGTGCCGTGAGGAAGCCATTACCTTTGATGGCTCCCTGTACTCACAACAGTTTTAAATTAACATATTGACGTTTCAAGAGTGACATGACACCCATCTCCGGATATGACAGAGTAGACTCTAATACAGGATCCCAGGCAGCAGTAACACTGACCCAGGAATAAGCGTTTTCAGAATGTGGGACAGAACAGTTCTTTCATGACACATTTCCTAAAATGCTATTCTCAGGCATTGTAGCTATTGATTCTTTTTGGTTCCAGTTTGTGACTTTAGTCATATCACTTAGCACTTCCTCACTCTTCTCAGGATTAAAATCTGAAAGTTTCTAACACCACGCCTGCCACATAGAAGGCACTCTACAAATTTGGTTCTCTTTTTCTATCTGCATAATTTTCACTCCCCAGGGCTTCTCTCTTCCTGTCAGCTGAAGACTACAATACACTGTACTCCCATAAACGGCCTCAACCCCACATTTTCCCCTCAGAATGATTTTGCTGCCTGAGCTTCTACTGAAAAGAGAACCTCAGTGTCTCTCAGAGAATACTTCCCAGGAAACAAACTCTCCAGAGTATGGAAGGACCAAATTCCAGTCCAGGTCCAGAAAATGCCCAGCCTGTTTCTGATAGCTATGGCATGGTTATTCCCGATGCTTGGGATCTGTGCAGCCTGGATGGAGAATGAACTTTTCTCTCAGAAGTCCACACACTTGACAAAAGAGTAAGAGGATCTTGTTACAAAGCTTATGCTATATCTGGTTGGGGGAGGGATACATTCTAGTGAATTAGACAAATCTAGGCCAATGGCAAGATTAATGATGCCGGCTAGTGACTTGGCCCCTGCCCCTTGCCCTCCCCCAGCCAGACCTCTCCCATTCAACACAGACCTCTCCATTTCCTTTGCTTAATCTTCCCATGGTGAGGAGCCAACATGCAAGTGCTGACTTGAGCGGCCCTCAGGCTCCACATGAAGGGAGGCTACAAGTCCTCCTCGTGAGAGGGGTCTGCTTTCCCCTTCCTTGAATGAAGAGTCTCTTAGGGTCTATCAGATCCAGAGCACAAGTTAACCCAGGTCTAAAGTTTAACTACAGACTATGTGTATAAAACATGCCTGCTGGGATGCCTTCTGAAAGGGAAGAAAGTATTTCCGGTCACACCTGAAGCCTTCTCCTAACGGCGGCCAACACTGAGACCTTGCCATTTTGAAGGCCCACTGACCAATTGCCCCAACTAGGCCCAGGTAGATTTTTCTAGAACCTGTCTCTTGAATAAATTTGGCATCTTCCACGTTTGCTTTTAGTTTTCTCAGATGTAAAGAGTCTTCCCTCACCCCCCAACAACAGAGACAATCTTTCTGCCCATCTCACTACAGGCATTTAATGCACAGCTTTTGTTAGTGGTAGAAATTCCTTCCCTGTATGACTGATGAATAAGTAACGATGTGTTCTCCTGTACTTCCCCTTGAAAGCTAAGTCTGTGCACACAAAGGGAGGATTTCATTATATGTTTCTCTAATATGCCCAGAAAATTCCTTAGCGGAAATCAGTTTAATTTTTAACAGCTTTGAATCTTCTCCCCTCTCTCTTTTCAACTAAGTCTCTTTACACAGTCTGGTTAAAAACAGGAAACCGCATATCCCCACCCCAGCACAACCCACTACCCTCCACCAGGGTCTGTATCAGTTTGGATCTACAGTCTCTGCTTTTTGGCTTGGCCAGGTGCCTGCCCCGGGCATGTAGGAATCCCCAGCAGGCACTCCCAGTCAAGGTTCTCCCAGCCCTTCTCCGGAACGTTCCGGATTTCACCTCCTGGACTGCAGCAGACTTTCTGCCCTCCCTCCTCCAGCTCTCCCCCTGAGTCACTTCTACCATCTTTGCTCTGACTTCCCCTTCTCTGCAGAACTGTTCCAAGCAGCCTCCTTAGCAGTTTCTTATCACAAAGTTTGCTTTCAAGAGCTGCCCCCTGAAAAGAATAGTCAGCGTGGCAGCCTGATGATCCCTGACTTCGCCCTGTGCCCACCTGAAGCCTCCCCCGGCTGAGGTATTTGAACTTACATTTAGTGCTTCACGTCTCTGTCCGGGTGCCTCTGTCTCTCAACTCTGACTTCTGCGTACTGGCAGTTAGAACAGGAAGGAAGTCAGGGAGAAAAAAAAAATGTTTTAAACCTACTTGAAGAGGAAACTCTGGGCTGTTTCAAATCCTGTTCCTTTGCACTGCCTATCTCTTGATTAGCCAACTTGAGCAGTGGTCTTGTCAATTAATGGCACAAGTGGGAGTGTGACAGCCCATGTGACGTGGAGAGGCATGAGTGTGCACGCGGGCGTGTGGCGCCTATAACCATGGGCATTATGAATAATTGTGCAGATATGTCTGAAAATCAGGTCATCTCAGGGCATCAGCCTCCTGAGGCAAGTAGCCTAAAACCAGTAGCAATAAATTCACATAGGCTTTACTTTGTACCACTAACTTCTGTTCCTGCTGGGCCCCTGCCATCTTCTTTATCAGCCAGATATGTTGAAAGTTTGCTGGCAGTGAATGTAGAGTGCTGAGGAATTTTGAATGTTAAACTGCGTCTACGTGGTCCTAAATTAAAAAAATGTGTCCTTAAATAGGTTTGGGGAGTTTTGTAGGTTATGATTTCAAGACGGAGCTTCTTATTGCCCCACAAATGGATGAGTGTTGTTTGTTATAATTTTTTTGCTGAATTTTCTTGAAAGGAAGCAAACAAACTAGGCTTTGATGAAACCTAGAGATGCAATTACAAACTAAAGTAAAACTTCATTCATTCATAGGCTCCTAACTCAGAATTTGTGACACTTTAACAAGCGCTAAAATTGACTCTACACCAGATTTGAGGAAATGGCTTATGAAGTAATTTAACTGGGAGCAAGTTGCAGAGGCCATGTTTAAAGCATTTGAGGAAACAAGTTTCTGAGCACCCGAGCCACGTTTAGCCTACACATTCTCAGAGCTGTTGTCAAATGTAACTGCTTATTTATACTATTATTTTTCAATATTCAGTATTTACACTATACCAACATGTTTAGAACTGACTCCTCCAACACGTATCTTTGGAGAAACTGACATTTACTTTGTTTTCTCCTAAAATGTACCTCATTTTCTTCTCTTCATTTTGTAAGTTAATGTCACGGATTTGTCCTCAGCATTGATGGAACGGACTGATAAGAGAACAGCGGTCATGTGGTGTGAAAAAAGAGACTAATCTAGAAAAAATGTGAAAAGGAAAACAATATTTAATTTAAATTAGTAAAGTACTAAAAGCCTAATGAGTGTTAGTTTATATATTTCAAAATAAACAGAAGATAGTCCTTGGAACAATATATATACTTTTATTATATATATTATAGAAGCAAATACTAATTTATACAGAAGGCGGTCAATTTTGCACCTCTGTACCCTCAAGAGGGAACACATTTATTCATTCAATAATATTTGTCGAGCACCTCTTTCCTCCCAGGTGTTCTAGGCCCTGGCAGGCAGTAGTAGCCAGCAGGTGGCTTCTCTGTTGCCTTGAGAAATCCACGTTCTAATGAGGAGACAGACCATTAAAAGAACTGGAACAAGAAGTGTTTAACAATCGGAAATGATCAATTCAGGATCTACATTGCCACCACCCACTTCTCATGCTATAGGGGACACGTCATAGTGAAATCTGACATTTCTTTTTCTGTCTGCTGAGTCCAGTGCACCCTCCGAACTTTCCTTAACACAGTGCCTTAGACACAGACGTTGGAGGGCGTGGAAGCCTCCCAGAGATCTGTAAGACCAGTGTGTATATATGCAGCATGTGTGTGCGTGTGTATGTCTGTGTGAGTGTGTATTTTGGGGGAGAGAGAACATTCATAATTTTATCAAAAGAGGTCCACCATCTCAGAAAGACTAATAATTACTAATTTAGATCTTCTTCTGGTAATAGAGTGATGTATTTTGATTAAGTTAGAAAGAAACTTCCATAATTCCCTAAAATATCTTGAAGCATCACAGTCAGGGCAGGGGGCTAAGGGAAATTACCATTTCTTGTGCTTGTCTGTTGCAGGCCATCATTCATGTGGATTCATTAGATAAGAAAAGGAAGAGTAAGCGACTCCTTCAAGGAATTAAGATGGCAGACACTCCATGTCTCACCTATGCTGGTGAAGATGTGCTATGTACTGGGAGGCCCTTCTTCATATCTAAGCTTCTGCAATTAGAAGAAAATGCCTGCTGTGATCAGAAGGCTCTTACTCTGAGCATGTTAGCATTGTAATGTCAATGAAATCAGTGAACTTGGAAATCTGCATAAGGATTTTCAGAAACATGATCAAACCTTTCAAGTACCTTCCAGCTTTCCTCTGATGTTATAAGGATACAACTGGAAAGTAAATTCAGGGCAAATCTTCCATGGGGCGGTATCTTTGCTATAAGCCTGAAAAAGTGACGAATGAAAGCTGTCTGTTGAGACTTCCCCTTTTTGCACAGACATATTTCTCGGAGGCTGTAAGCAGAGCTGCTCAGAGAAGGCTTCTGCCCTGACAGCTTTCCATTCTGAAACGTGTTCATGTTGCAGTAACCCCAGCCAGGATGGAGGTGGGAGGCCTGGTTCAGGCAGCGTGCGGGCTGTGCTTCCCGTGTCCGTGTGTCTTTGCCCTATATTTAATTTCTCTGAGCCTTAGTTTCTTCATCTGTAAAACAGGAATGATACCAGCCTTCGATGCTGCTGGAAAGTTTGGGAATGCTGTGTGAAAGAGCAGTAAGCGCATAGTTGCTACCCCAGACTAAGTGCTCAATAAATAGTCCACGCTGAGAAAATCGTTTCCACATTCCATTTTCATCCTTATTACTGGATAGCAAATAGGAAAACTACCGAAGAGAGTCATTTTCCTTTAACTGCTTGTGATCAGCGCATGTGTATCTCAGATATTACCACCTCCTTTTTTGAAGCTTCACACCACTGATCTAGGACAGAGGTGCTCATTTTTTTCTGAGCTCCTACAGTGTTCATGGTTTATAGATATACTTTAGTATCATAGTAGGCGCAGAATTGTATCACTAAGTGATTATTTTTTGAATCTTAGATTTATCCCTCCACCCAAATATAAAATGCTGGAGGGAAGGGTTGTTTCTTACATGTCTTTTATTCCTTGGTGAGCCTAGTGTTAAACTTGACTGGATTGTGAAAGAATTTGAGTAAAATACTTCAGCACAAATCAATGTGTTTACAGTAGTTAGACCTGCACGCTCCCCCTCCATCCTCTTACCCATCTCCTCCCTCTGGTGAGAACATTGCCTGGGTGTTGCCTTGTTGAGGGTGTGAGTAGGTCACTTGTCAGCAGGGGAATGAGACCAACTTTTCCCTTTCTTCTTATTTCCATATAAATGACATATTGAACTATATATATTATATAGTATTTCATGGCCTTGGCATAAAAGCTCATTTTTAAATTTAGCAAGTGCTTAATAATTCCTGGTTGAATGCCAGGATGTGTGTACAAGAACAGAGATAAACAAGACCTTAAGTAGCTCATGATGTAATAGGGGGAGGCAGGGATTAAGCAAGTTTAAAACTTTTTGTGAGCACAGGAAAAGAAAATACACAGGACATGTTCTGGGACCCCAACTAAGGATATCAAGGAGGGCTTCTTGGAGGAAGTGACTACAGTGCTCAGTCTCAAAGAAGAAAGTGATGGGCACTTGAGGTGGAAGAGAAGCCTGAACAGTAACACAGCATTCTTAAAATGGTGTGGTATGTAAAGGCGCTTACGAGGAAGTGGCTTAAAGTTTGCTGGAATGTAAATTGCAAGTTATGTAAGGTTGAGGAATGTGCCTGGAAGGGGGCAGGCACAGGGTCCAGATCACAGTTTTCACTCCACGTTCATGAGGATCTTGACCTTAAACCTGTCAGCGATGAAAAGCCACTAAAAGTAAAGGAAGGACGTGGCCAGTTTTGTTTTACATAGTTCACTCTGATCAGCTGGTGTGGATGGATCTGAAGAGAGCAAAAACCACTGGGACACTCTTCACAGTTGAGCTAGTTAGGAGAGAGAGAAAGAGGTGCTCAGATTTGAGAAACATTTAGGTGAAATTGACACAACTTGTCAATTGGTGGGATGTGAAGGATGCGGGTGACCTCGGTGGTATAACAGAGAATACAAAAGAAGGAAGGGATATACCAGGGGTACAATGTCTTGAGTTTGGACATGTCCAGTGTGGGGTTTGAATAAACGGTGTCATTTCTAGAAGATGACTTCTGACAGATGGTGAGATATATAAGCCTGGATTTCAACTTTTGCCTAAGAATTTGTACCATGTCATCAGGCTACGGACAGTATCTTAAACCAGGTCACTCAAAGTAAGGTCTGTGTACCAGCAAGTCAGCATCACCCAGAAACTTGTTAGAAATGTAAAGTTTCAGCCCAGATCTACTATATCAGAATCTCTGGGGTTAGGCTCACAGATGCATTTCAAATATTTCTGCAAGTAGATTGTGAAGTCTGAGAAACACCGCTTTAAACCATACAGTCCCCCAGAGAGAGTGTAGAAAGAGAAGTTGGCCAAGCACGACCTGATGACCCCTTTTCCTGCTCCTCTGCTGGCGCCCTGGTCCTACCATCCTTGTGCCTCTGGTGACCTTTTCTAGCAGCCTCCTTTACAGAAATAGCATGTTCTATTTCTGTAACATCCTAGCACTCTATTCTCCTCTTAGCATCAAAGTGAAAAACATACTCACCATCACATCATCCTCCGGCTTTGGCTTTCAAACCTCCAGGGGACCTTTCATCCACTTAGAATAAAATGAGAGTTATTTCTATCCCTACAGCTTGGCTTACTGGGGTCCCCCGCCTCCAAGATAGCACCTGACGATCCTGCTCCTCAGCCCTAACCACGCTGTGTCAAGGTTGATCTGTGTGACCAGTGCGATGTGGCAGAATGGTGGCATGCCACTTCTGAGGCTCTGCAGTCAAAGGCATTGTGCCTTTTCTCTTGATCTCTCTTCATACTACAGAATGAGTATTCTGTAGAAAGCCAAGTACCATGTCACAAGGACACGCAGGCCCTCATGGAGTGGCCCATGTGATGAGGAATTGAGGCTTGCTGCCAACTGCCACATGAGAGAGCTGTCTCGGAAGTGAATCTTCCTGCTCCAGGTGACCACAGCCCCAGCTGAAAGTGTGACTGATACCCCCGGGAGACCCTCCACCCAGTCATGCTGCTCCTGATTGACCCTCAGATGCTGTGTGAGGTAACAAATGTTTATTGTCATACGCGGCTACGTTTTTGTCATTCAGCAGTAGAAAAACAGTACACTTGTGATATGGTGCCTTGGAATTCTCCAGACTCAGCTCCTGATGCTTAGCCATTGTTTAGTTCATTCCAGGACCCTAATCCCTTCATGAGAAACAGATTCCCAGGGTAGGGATTATTCTCTCTACAGGAATGCTCTTCCCTAGGATGGTCAGACCTGATTCACTGTCATTATTCAGGTCTCTGCTCAGACAGCAGCCCCTCACAGAAGTCTTCTTTAACCATCATGCCTAAAAGAGTGCCTCCGTCCCACCACCCTGCTTTATTTTTATTTATAGCACGTAACACCTTTTGACATATTTTCCACGTGTCTGTTTTCCTGTTTATTATCCATGTCTCCACAGAATGGAAGTGCTACAAGTCAGGAATGTCGTCCTATTCATGACTGAATCTCAGAGTCTGGAGCGCTGCCTAAACACACAGTAGAGGACCAGTCAATACCTGTGGAATGAATGACTACGGCTAATACGTGGCGAAGCATCAGTATTTGGGAAAAAGAAGTGAGGGATGCCTGTGAAGGAAACATAGGGGGAACGACTTGAGAGGGAGGTGAAAACCAGGTGGGTCCGGGGAGGATGGGGACAGCTGCACCTGCTGACTCAGGTCATCAGTATTTCAGCTTTGAACAAATATTTATTTGATTGCCTCTATGCTTCAGTTTCTGCACCTCCTTCTTATAGATTTTAGAATAACAAATTTATTTAACTTTATATATTGAAATAATTATAGGCTTACAATTTTAAGAAATTGTAAAGAAATGTTTACCCAATCTTCCCCAATGTCAACACCTTGCTTAGCTATGTGTATCATCAGCACAGGAAATTAACCTTGGTAGAATTAATGGGTCTGGCTCAGACTTCTCCAGTTATATGCACCTGTGTGTGTGTGTGTATGTAGTGCTATGCATTTTTGTTGATGTGAGGCTTCTTATAACTAACACCATTCAGATACAGAACTCTACCATCCTCACCATGCTTACTGCTTCTACATTTTATAGTCACACCCTCCTCCACCCACACCCATCCCTAACCCCTGGTGACTGCTAACCTGCTCATCATCTCCATAGCTTTTTTTAATTTCAAGAGTATTATATAAATGGAATCATACATACCTTTATAATCGGCTTTTCCCCCTTTATCACAATTCCCTTGGGATTCATCCAAGATGTGCGTTACTGATAACTTTGCTTCTTTTTGTGGCTGAGTTGTATTCCATGGTACAAAGTTACCACAGTTTGTGTAACTATTTACTTACCATTGGAAATTTGGATAGTTTCCAGTTAGGGGCTAGTGTGAATAAAATTACTATAAACATTTGTGTGCAAGTTTCTGAGTGAACCTAAGTTTTCAGTTCCCTGGACAAATACCCAAGTGTGCGATTGCCAGGATGTACAGTGAATCCATGTCTGGTTTTAGAATAATCCTGCCAAACCAATTTCTGTAGTAGCTGTGCCATTTTACAGTCTTACTTAAAATGCATGAGTGATGCAGCTTCTCCACATCTTTGCAATCTTTTAGTGTTATTATTTTCTTTTTTTTTTCTTTCAGTTATTCTCCTAGGTGGTGATGTCCCTTGTGGTTTTAATTTGCATTTCTCTAGTGGACGATTATGGTACATATCCTTTTGTGTGGTGGTGACTTACGTATCTCCTCTCCAGTGAAATGTTTATTCATGTTTTTTGTTGATTTCCTAATTGGATTATTTGTTTCTTTAATACTGAGTTCTTTATATGTATTTTCCAGATAAAAGTCCCTTATTAGATATGTGACTTTCAAATATTGTCTCCCAATTTGTGATTTGTCTTTTAATTCCCCATCAAATTTCTCACAGGGAAAACATTTTTAATTTTAGCGAAATAAAATTTATCATGTTTTCTGTTTTGGATTATGTTTTCATAGGCAAATGTGAGACCTTTTTACTTAGTCCAAGGCCCTTAAGATTTTCTTTTTTTCCCACCAGTTCAGAGAAGGACCCTGGGGTCGAATGTGCAAAGCCTGGCACAGTTTAAGACTAAAGTTCTCAAAGTGAGGTGATTGCTGGCAGTCCCCCATGTCATCAAGAATTGAAGAACAGTTCAAGGTTATAACGTTCTTGTTTTGTGCCATTGCCTTTTACAGGTGTGTTTGTTATATTGTTGTTTCTGCAAATATTTTGTATTATGTCAGAACTTGGTGTGACGGGGTCATGTGTAAATCACAGAAGCTTATAACTGACTGTGGACATTGAATGTTTTTCCACTCAATATTTAAAATTACATACCATGCTGTTTGAAAAATTCCTTCCCTCAGACTAAGAATGCTGTCTAATAAAAACTAGCTTCCAATTAAAAAAAAAAAAAAAGATTTTCTTTTTCTTTTTTTTTTTAATTATTTATAGCTTTACTTATTTTATTTTATTATTTTATTTTTTGAGAGTCTCATTTTGTCATCCTCAGTGGAGTGCTGTGGCATCACAGCTCACAGCAACCTCAAACTCTTGGGCTCAAGTGATCCTCCTGCCTCAGTCTCCTGAGTAGCTGGGACTACAGGCGCCCGCAATGCCTGGCTATTTTTTAGAGACAGGGTCTTGCTCAGGCTAGTCTCAAACTCCTGAGCTCAAGCAATCCACCTGCTTCGGCCTCCAGAGTGCTGGGATTATAGGCCTGAGCCACTGTACCCGGCCTACTTTTTATATTTTAGGCTGTGATCCATCCATCTGAGTTAATTTTTATACTAGGTGTGAAGTTTTAAATGCCAAAGTGTATATGGTGTGAGGTTTAAGTTAAGGTTCTTCTTTTTCTTTTTGGTCTAGTCCATAAATGAAACGTTCATGCCCTGCAGCATTTGGAGAGCAGCTTCCCTCCTCCACTGAGTTGCTTTTGCTCCTTTGTCAAAAAATGAGTTGGGCATATTCGTGTGGGCTCTCTGCTCTGCTGACTGATCTGCTGGTTTTCATAGATTTCTTCCTGAGAATCTTACTCTCATGAGGGTTCCTATTTATATTCCTAGTTTTCCAAGAAGTGTTTTTTTAAATCATAAATAAGTTTTGGACTTTGTCAGATGATTTTACTTCATCAATAGATACAATCATATGATTTTTCTTTTTTAACCTGTTGCTATGGTGGATTCCACAGTGCTGGAATAAATCCCACATGGTCATTGTACCTATTATTCTTTCTATATGTTGTTATATTTCATTTGACAGTATTTTGTTAAGGAGTTTTGCATCTAAATTCATAAGAGATACAGGTCTCTGTTTTTCCTTTTTTACTGTCTTTGTCTGGTTTTGGTGTCGGGAAAAAATAGGCCTCTCAAAGTGAGTTGGAAAGTGTTCTCTCTTCCCTATTTTCTGGAAGAGAATATTGTATTTCTAATTAAGAGGGTTTTTTTTTTAATATTAATAATGTTATTCTAGAGAATCAAGATGTAAGTTATGGAGGGAAGAGCAGCCAGGCTTCGGTGCTTCTCTTTCACTTTTAGTATGTTCCTCTCTAGAGTCCACGGTGCATTAGTCAGAGTGGGAAGTTCAGTGTAAGAGATTCCAAATGTGGAGGAAATGTGACTTTAATTTGTCTTCCTACTCACTGGTATTTTAAGAAGCACCAAAGAAAGATTAGAGATTAGCACTTGCATAAGCAGCTTAAAGGACAGCTAAATTTTTAATTACTTTCTAATTACTTAGTACCTGCACTTTAAGTACTTAACCTATATATAATTAATAATACTTTCCCATCTGTCAGAAGGGATCAAGAACCAAAGATTATAGAGCTATGGAATATAGATATTTTAAAAAATCATTTTATTCTATTTGGTTTTAAAATTTGCATACAGTAGAATTTACTCCTTCTGATGTACTTATGAGTTTTGACAAGTGCATAGGGTCTATCTACCACTGTGATCAGATACCAAACAAGTTCACCATTCCCTCATACATCACTTGGGTTTTCTCTTCAAAGTCAACTTCTCGCCTCAACCACAGCCCCTGGTAACTGGTGATCTGTTTTCCAACCCTGTAGTTTTGCCTTTCCAGAATGTCATAAAGGAAATCAGGCAGCGTAGAGCCTTTTGACTTTTAATTTTTTCACTTAGTAAAATGTTTCTGTGATTGATTTGCATCATTCCATCTATCAGGAGCAAAGTTCCTTCTAGCTTTATTTCTTCTTCCTGTGAATTTTTTAGAGTATCCAACACATTTGAAGTTCTTTAGGAGGAATTCCTTGATCAGTCATGTGGCTTAGAGCCATATAGCCTTGTTACCTTGTTGATAAGATCAGAGACAAACTGGATGGAAATCAGCCGTCACCGGGCCAGCCAACGACCTGGTGAAAGAGCCATATCCAGCAGAGGCAGTGTTGGTGGCTGCTGCCCGGGTCAACCTGTTCAAACCCCCTGGGTCTCAGTAGAGCGGGAATGGTACAGAGTCAGAAAGAGCAGCACTTGAAACAGGAAACAATAAATGCCTTCCTGGAAGACATGAGATGCTGATGAGATCCTCAGAGCAGCATAGCATCTTGAATAATGTTTCATTCTCCACGTTTTCCTGCAGAGGATGGTTGAGCATCTCATCTTCCATGCTCCCCTTATGTCTCATACTTTTGCTCTTTTTATTATTCTTTCTTTTCAGATATTCTGAAATTCCTTTTTTTCTCATTTCTTCTCTGTTTCAAGAATTTTCTGTAGTCATTCTTTTAGGGTAGGTCTTCTGGTTATAGATTCTCTTAGTTTTACTTATAGATGTCTTTCTTTCTCCTTCATTTCTAAAAAATAATTCCACTTTATATAGAAGTCAGGGTTGATAGTTCTTTTCTTTCAGGACTTGAAAAATATTGTGCTATATATATATGTATATGTGTATATATGTATATGTATGTATATGTATATAGATATACATCCTTCTAGTCCTCAAGGTTTCTGATGTGAAATCTACTGTACAGTAGAGTTGTTTTTTCTCCCATAGGTAAAGTTTGTTTGTTTGTTTGTTTTTCTCTTTCACTCCTTTCTAATTTTTTTCTTTGTGTTTTGTTTTCTGAAGTTTGGTTATCAAGTATTTCAGCATCAATTTCTTTGCGTTTACCTGATTGGTGTTTGCTACCTTGTTGATGCTATACATTTATGTCCTGCACTAACATAGGAAAATTTCAGCCATTATTTCTTCAAGTACATTTTTAGCCCCACAGGTTCCTCCTGTCCTTCTGGGACACTGATGACATGATTGTTAGGTCTCACAGGTCCTTGCGGCTCTCATAATTTTTTAAATCTATTTTCTAGATGAAGTAATTTCTATAGTTTTCTACCTTCAGGTTTATTGATTTTTCTTTTCTCTCTATTCTGTTGTTGAACCCATCCATTGAGATTTTTATGTTTATCATTATATTTTTTCTGTTCTAAAGTCTTTGTTCCATTCTTTTTTAGATGCTTAATTATTCATGAATTTGAGGTGAAAATTCAGATTTCCTATGTGGGCTTCTCCCACACTGCTCTGGAAGGGAGGGGGGAGGCCTCATTATCACTGGCTGGAGACAAAAACCCAACCCAGGATTTCAACGTGGTTCTCTCTGCTACTACCCAAGTGGGGAGGGAGAGGGTCACTTATTATAACTGGGCCAGGATGAACATCTTGGCTCCCCCCTTAGCCTTTTATTAGTTGGGCCCTTTCTTTTCCCTATGATGTTGGAGAGGAATAGGGTGGTTCCCTATCTTGCTAGGTTGCACATTTCCTGGTCGTTTTTCTAGAAAGAGCAGTCTTTTAAGGAAGGTTTTTTTCAATCCTCTTTTTGGTTGCTACCTTTTTCTATATTCACTTCAAAGTATACAAAACAAAAGGAATACAGGGAACGTATTGCCATCTTGTTCATTAGGTCCAAAAGTCCTTTGCTAGTCTGCCTTCTCTCAAATATTTTAGAACCTTCTATGTTTGTTTCATATATAGTATCCAGGATTTTTGGTTCCCAAGGAGGCCTGGGAATGAGTTTGTCTACCCCATCCTGGTCTAGAAGGAATGCAGAGTTTTAAGTCTGTAAAGCAATTTAAGAATTGTAACTTCCTAATTGTAACTTTATGAGAGCCATATTAGAATAACTTTAGGAGGATTTTTTTTTTTTAACTACATATTAGGCTTTTCCCATACCCTTGACCTCTCTCTTGCCATTCTCCTGGGTCTCCCTTGGAGGGAGAAGGATCATGGCACAACTTTCTTCTCTCCAGTATTAAGAGTGACTGGATTACAAACCCTGTTACTGGGGAGTATAGATTATCTTTCTCAAGTGTGTTGAGGTGGAAAAAAGAATTGAGAAGCCTGGCACCCTACAGCATTCATTTTACAGATGAGGAAACAAACTGAGAGAGGTGACAGTCTTCTCAGATAGTAAAGAGTGGTAAACCCTAGTCTGCAAATGGGTCTAGAATGGGACTTCTGCAACATCATTGTGTAAACAAACAACTTTGGACATTCTGATTCGGTGTTAGGTCAGGAGCAGGGGCTGAGATCCTGCATTTTTAACACGTACACAGGTGGTACTGCTTTCCACTACCCTTATGAATTGCAGTCTTTCCCCAAGATAATGGCAAATAGGTGAGGTCTTGACAGATAAGCATCTAAATATTCATGTGTCTGGTATGGAGGCGTGGAGGACGGTGTGAATGGTGATAGAACTGCAGAGAAGAGAGTGAAGGGACCCATCAAGAGACCAAACACACTTTGCTGGATTTTCAAGGTATTTGCTGCCTTTATAACTCAGAGTCTAATTTTGGTAAGGATCATGGGAAAGCTATAAACAACTCTCAAGCTGTTTAGAAGCTTGTGTAATCTGCTTGGAGCTTCAGGTTAAGAATCTTTCCTCATCTAGAAAGGATAAATCAACCTTTTTTCCTATAATCTATGGAGTGCAATCCTCTAACAAGTAACAGGTTGGGGAAGGCACACTGCAAACCGAGAGGCCTTGAAAGTGGTCCATGTCTACTTTGTGGTATACAGTAGAAAGACAGTTGAATATGCCAGGTGTTCCAGGCTTGGGCCTTGTTCCTAGCTCCATTATTAACTTTATTTGCAGTTTTAAATAAGTCACTTAATTTCTTTCTGACAAATTTGTCCCCAAAGCTTCATGATACTGGTATATGGATGGGCTAAGATCTATATAAAATAGTAGTAAGTGGTTCAGCTCCTGTGGCTCAAGTGGCTAAGGTGCCAGCCACATACACCTGAGCTGGTGGGTTTGAATCCAGCCCAGGCCCACCAAACAAGATGATGGATGCAACAAAAAAAAAAAAAGTGTAGCCAGGTGTTGTGGTGGGCGCCTGTAGTCCCAACTACTTGGGAGGCAAAGGCAGGAGAATCGCTTGAGCCCAGGAGTTGGAGGTTGCTGTGAGCTATGATGCCACAGCACTCTACCCAGGGCGACAGCTTGAGGCTCTGTCTCAAAAAAAAAAAAAAAAATAAATAAATAAAATTAGTAATAAGTGATATGCAAATTAACAGTAGTGATCCACACAATTGGAAGAATGAACCAAGTCTTCTGATCAAGTGCCTTAGTGAATGGGATTGTCACCTGGACTCCACACCCTGAAACCTTTGCTGATGTATATTTCAGCCACCAATTCTCAAATAGATGTCATCAGTTAACAATTCCCAGCTATTTTAGTTCCTCTATCAAATATCACTGAATTTGATATCATTCTTGACTTTGAGGCTCCATCTTTCTGAGGAAGTGCAGGCAATACCAGTTAGGGAAAGATTCTATGTTTGCTGGCGTCACTTCTCACGTGATCAATGTTCTCATTGTAGCAGGGGAGACTGTGGCTCATTCTCCTTTCCAGTTATCTAGGGCTGTGGTCCCCAACTCCTGGAGCCACCCCCCTGGGCTGGTCTGTGGCCTGTTAAGAACCAGCCCCCATAGCGGGAGGTATGCAGCAGCCCAGGGAAGCTTCATTTGTATTTATAACCACTCCCATCATTCACATCACTGCCTGAGCTCTGTCTCCCATCAGATCCCCTACCTCCAACCCTTCAGTCTGGGGAAAAATTGTCCTCCATGAAACCGGTCCCTGGTGCCAAAAAGTTGGGGACCACTGATCTAGAGCCCCTAGGAATCACATCACTCTGTATGTGTGTGATCGTATGTCTGTGTGTGTGTGTGTCTGTGTATTAGGGAGACGGAAGAGGGGGGAATGGCGAGAACTAAAGAGATAGAAAACGATAGTTGATATTGAATCACTAATTGAAATCTGCCCCTAGATAGCAACACTTTGTGTGCACTTACGTACTTACTACATGTTGATTGACTGTTGACTGGAGAGAGCCCAGGTCAGTTTCATCAGAATATCTATTATCAGAAAAATCCTAAGCCCATCCCAAACTCACCCTATCTTCTTTTAACTTGTTTGCTCCTGGGTTGGTGTTCTAAGCTTATGACGGTGGGATTAGGTAGCATGAAGGTATTACAGACAGATAAATCAGGATGCAAAGATCCTTTCATGTATTGCAAAGAAGACAACTGGACAGCTTGTGGGGACAACGTTCAGCTCCATATTTCTCAACTTCTGGTGAGTTTGAGCAGGATGTAATTAAAGAATGTTGGAGGGTTAATCTGGCTCTAAAAAATAAACAAATCTGGCTCTAAAAAATAAACAAAAAAATAAAATGGAAAAAAGAGATCACATGCTGGACCTATGGACCTGGGTGGGGCTGGACTTGAAAATGAGAAAGGACATGAAGGAGATGTACCCAAGCTCCTTGTAGCCACTGGCAAGCTAATAAGTGAAAGTTGATTATTACACGGTCACTGCAAACCTTGATTACTAAATTCACTTAGAAGGAACCCTCAACCAACCCTCCCTGTTTATGGCTCCATAGCAAACAATTTTCTGGGAAAGGAGGGATCTGGGCACTAAATAACCACAGAGTAAACAGTTCTTCCCTCCCAGAATGTGCTTGAAAACTTGGCCCAGGCTCTAGGAGGCTGATGTGAGAGTGACAGGGAGGTGAGAGAGTGAGCTGGCAGTGAGCATGAGAAGGACCGCAGGGCAGTGCAGCTGGCTGAGCCTGCTCACTTTGGTGTTAAAATGTTTGTTTGTTCCATTCTGAAGCAAAAGACTTGCTGGGATTTTGTTTTTGTCTTTGTTTTATGGCATTGGTTTGGGTCTCCAAATTATTGATTCTCTCTGCCCCAGCAAAACCCTGGGTGGCATTTGTGGGCCCAACCCCATTATTAGAGGAAACAGTGGTCCCCTTCCTATCTCCCTCCACCCTCTCTTTTAGTCCATCAACCCTAGACCTGTCTGTCTATATCTTTGCTGAGAAACAGGGACCTGGAAGTCCAGGGTGATACTAGCACCCACAGGGGAGACTGTCTCGAGAACCTTCTGAAATTGCTTCTCCTTAGCTGGAATTTATAGTGGATCATCCTCTGTATGGTGGAGATTTGCTGCCTTGGGTCTAATTTAACAGTAACTCCAGTTTTCTTTATATAAGTCTAAGTTAACAATGACCCCACCCTTTATATGGTAGATATTTGTTGCCTTGGATCTAAGTTAACAATAACCCCAGTTTTCTACAAAACCATGTCTTGAAATTATTACTGCGCTGCATCCACTTCTTTCTGCAGAACAGTTTGTAATCTTCAAATTGCTTTAAAAGTGGGAAAACATTCTACCTCACAAAGGAATGAATTACTTGACAACTTTTGGAGGCAAAAATACAAAACCTCCTCTTACAGCTAAGATCAAGTCTGCTACTAGATTTAGGGTTATTCAGCTCCAAGACGCCCTTGTAAATTCTAGGAAAGCATGGTCAGGATGCGTTTAGACTTTGACAGAATCTTGGGCAGCAGGACTAGGCTTCCATGACAGGAGAGGCCCATGTTTGTGCTGTTCTTCCCAGAGGTTTTGCAGAGAGAACTGGAGGTTAAATCTATGATGGAAACTCTGCAGGAATCAGTTGACTATTCTAGCCACTTACATACAAATCCTGGGGACCACAAGGATCCAGGGATTAATTTGGCAACTGTATGTAACTCTTTCTGAGGAGTATTCTTTTATATAATGTATTAAACTTAGAATTAAAGATGAAGACCTTCTAAGCCTAGATAAATAACATCCCAATTATATAAACAGACAGAATAATAACTAGCAAGACAAAAAAGGAAGTATAATCAGGGAAATATGGAAGTCAAGTGCGATTTTTAAATTCTTTTGGGGCTGCTGTTAGCAGTGTCAGAGGAATTTAAGGAAGGTTTCTTAAGATGGAATTTTAAGACCAGAAGTAAGTTAGTAGCTGGGGTATTTGAGGGAAGTAGAGGAATACGTAGCAAGTACTGATAACAGTTACCTCTCTGGTGCATAATGAGGTCTCCACAGCAACTGGCCCAGGAGAAGGGGATGTGGAGTCCAGGTGAACAGGTGTCACAGCCATAGATCTGCTCACCCGGCTTCCTTGACTCCCAGAACGTCTATTGTATACATACTCTTCCTTGAGCACTTGGTGCCATTGGCTCTACTTATATTATCTCCTTTAATTTTCCTTATAATCTGAAAAGGAAGATGTTATTAGATCCATTTTAAGTAGAATGAGGCCTATGGAAGGTTAGGCAATTTATCCAAGGTCATGTAGCCAGTTTTATGGAGCAGGAATTTGAAATGATGCTTTTGATTTTAAAAAGTATACCATCTACTGGGTTACCCCAAAGGGTAATATGACTTATTAGAGTCACCTGAGGCCCTTACATTATAGACCTCTGGCTCCAGCATAGTAGGATCCTAGTTAGGGTTGCCAGATAAAATAGAAGATGCCCATTTAAATTTGAATTCCAGAAAAACAACAAATGATTTTTTTTTTTAGCATATGTATATAGCGTGAAATATGTGGGATATACTTTTGCTAAAACATCAGTTGTTGTTTTTCTGGAATTCAAATTTAACTGGGTGTCTTGTGTTTTTATTTGCTAAATCTGATAATCCTGAGGCTCTCTAGATGACAGAAAAGAAAGTTCATAGTATTTTACTACTTTGAAAGAACTGGAGAGTCAAAAATACTTGCTCTGAGAGAAATCCTCTAGTTGTCCTCTGTGGCTTTGGCAGAGCCAAGATGTGTCAGCTACGGGTGGCTGATTCTGAATGTAATGCTACTCTGCCTGCCCACCGCTGGTTCCCGTGGTCCCAACCACACTTGGGAGAGGCACAAACCTTGCCTATTTACCAGGACTAGAGAGGGCCCAGCACAGGAATTGAATTTGGTGAGCAGAAAAGCCAGCAGTGCATTTCTTGAAGCCACTGAGGATTTTGTGAAGTAGAGATCAGTTAATGCCTTCTCTGTGGTCAGATGCAGAAGTCCCAGGGTTGCAACCTCTTATTTATTCAACATCTTCATTAATTTAGTCACTCGTTCAACAAACATGATATACAGGGTGGCCATGAAGTTCTTGTGCAATTTAAAACAGTTGTGTTCAATTGCACGAGAACTTTATGGCCACTCTCTATATGGCACTTCTGCTGTGTGCCATGTCTTCTGTAGGTTCTGAGACTACAGAAAGGCATAGAAACTGAAAAAGCAGCCTCCTGAAGTGCATTCCAGTGGGGGATAAATGCAGGATTCACAGCAGGAGCAGGGGTCCGGGGTCCTGGCCTAGCTCACCATCCCTGGTACCAGATCACAGATTAGCCAATGTGTTTGTACTGAATGGGAGAGAATGAAGGTAGTAACTGGGGGAAAAGAAAAGAAGGAAAAAAACATCTTGGAGGGAAGGATAATGATTGAAACCTTACTTTGAAAGAAATTTTTAAAAGTTATGCACTTAAAGTTATACAACATAAGATTTGAAGGATCAGCAGTGTGGTGGGAAAAGAGAGTGATAGTTTAGGATGGGCTGAACATTGTCAAGAAGGATTGCAGCTAAAAACATTAGCATGGTCTGGTAATTGGTGGAAAGAGGAATCCTGGGGAAACAAAGCTCCCAGATTATAGCATTAGATTATAGAAGGGGTTGGCTTAGAATAAGAGGTTAAAGCTATTTGGAAGCTCTTCAGAGCTTCTCAGAATCTTCCTTCTGAAAGTTTTGTCAGTTGTTGTAAAGGAAAAGGAGAAAGAAGAATGTCATCCTACAGCTTAGCCCACTTATTTATAAAATTTATCATTGTCAGAAATATTCTTTGATTTGAAGAATGGCAGCATACATTTCTGTAGCCAAAATAAAGCCTAGGAATACCATACTGGATAAGTCCATAATTTGGATAAAATAAAAAATGTTAAAGAAAGGAAGGTGATAAAGAAATGTGTGGCTGTAGAACCTTATGTCTGGGTGTGGGATCAAAGCACAAACTTATTATTTAATCCCCCTCCATTAACATCCCTGTGTGTGTCTGTGTGTGCATATACTAGAAGGCACTGAATATACAAGGGCTGCCCAGAAAGTATCCAGCTATGTACGTCTCTATTTTCCATAGTACATGGCTGGATACCTTCTGGACAGTTCTCGTAGTCAGGGGTGTTGGTATGCCTCGTTCAGGGCTCCTCTTATCCAGACAACTACATTGTCATCCTTTGGAAGTAAGAGAAAAGTCTCTGGATCATGTGACAATTAAACAAAATAAAGACTCTACGAAAATAGTGCAACAAACACTTAGAGTCAGGCTATTTGCAACTGGATGTAATAATAGGCAAGGCTTACAGGATCATAAGTGCCCTACAAGACTGTAAATGGCATTGAGTCCATTTCCCTGCCCTTACAAACATTAGTACTGATGACCGCAGAGGGGACATCACCCAGAACCCCACTGGCAGATTTATCACAACAGCAGATCTAGCTAGATTTTACAGTTTACACCCTCTTAGTTTGAAGGCCTCCATCGATTTATACCATATTTTCTTAAAGATCTCTTCAAGAGATGGCAACTTCTCTTTTGTGTCAGCACAAAATACTGAGCTTCTTCATTAGAGTACTTTTCTTCCTCAGTCTATGGTAAAGATCTAATAATAAGCAGTAGTCCCTGTGACTTGAAGTGTCTTCCTTCTCTCTCTCGTGGTCTAAGGAGTCTGAAAGGGAAACCTCAACCACCCAGATTGTCAAGATGAGTGACGGCACTACTTTGGTTCCTCCAGCTTCAAACCAGGGTCCTACCACCCCACGCAAAGGCCCCCCCAAGTTCAAGCAGAGGCAGACTCGACAATTCAAGAGTAAACCTCCCAAGAAAGGTGTGAAAGGGTAAGATCAAAATCAAAAAGAAAACTTTCTATTATTAATACATTTTTCTCACAAGGCTGCTTTGGTTTTGAGAAATTAATGCTCTCCATATTAAATAAATGCATACAAATTTCCACCCCAATCTTGATTTTCCTCTCTAACTTAACCTTTCCTGAATCGGGTCTTTAGCCCTGGAATCCATTCCCTCTCTGCTCCCGGGTCTACTGTCAAGTTTAACATGGCAAATGGAGGCTTTCACAATAACCTTTGACTTGGCTTTCCGGATTTCTTCACCCCTCTTCTTCACTGATATTCCTCACGCTTTCATCTGAAATACTTAACCACTGGCCATTTCCAGAAAATAGCTTATTTTTATGGATTTACATCTTATTTCTTTAGTTTTTCTTTTTCTTCCTCTCCTTGACTAAATCCTATTCATTTTTCTCCCC
>CAUYPK010125872.1:0-15727 GCA_963574355.1 Loris lydekkerianus
AAAAAAAACAACAAATCTAAAAAAACAAAAAACAAACGGCAACACGGCACTAAAAAAAAAAACATACATTAAATAAATTTCTATTTACAAAAAAAAAAAAAAAAAAAAAAAAAAAAAAAAAAAAAAAAAAAAAAAGTCCCCTTCTAATTAGAGTTTACATACAGCTTACCTAACACCTTAACAAGAACAGAGAACCCAGCAGGAAGGAAGGACCCAGCACCATTTATTTTCAAACATTCACAAACTAAAGAAAAAACAGCCAGCACAGACCAGAGTAAGACCAAGCTTCCCAACAGACAGGGAGAAGTCCCAACACACAAAGGAAATATATTATCTATCTGAACAAAAGCAAAATGGAAGATCTGGTCAGGCCAGGATGAAAAAGGGAGTGCTAACTCCTTGTAGGACAAGGAAGAAACAGGAAAAAGCAAGCCCCCAAATGGATTTTTGATGCTGAAACTCTGTCAAATGTTGCTGATAACAGAAAAAAAAAAAAAAAAAATATATATATATATATATATATTCATATATGCATATTAAAAAAGAAAAATATAATCTATTTATAGAACAGTCAGTAGTCAGAGACACTTAGAAAAAAGTAAAAACAAGTCCTTTTTGTTTTCCTTTTTAAAAATTGACTTACTTTAACAACTTCATCACCCAGAGATACAACAACCCCACATCCTTTGATGAAGCCATGGTGTTATTCAAAAGCATCTGCTGTAGGCCATGTTCAGAAATTGCCAGTGTTGGAAACAGCAGACATCGGGGTCAGGGCTGCAAGGCAAAAAGCTGTTATTTTCTGGTCTTGCTCATGGCCATGCCTGAAGCCTGTGTCTGGAATACTTGTGAATGAAGGTTTCCTGAAAAGCATGCATCACTGTGGCTCAGTAAGATATTCTGACAAGTCTTTTGGGGGGAGGGAAGGGGGAGGCATACTTGAATGAATACATGTACCTGTTCCCTAAACTGTCAAAAAAAAGAAAAAACTCCTTGCCTTGAAATAAGCTCTTCTTTCCAGAATCCAATCTAATCAGACTGCTGGACTAAATGACATCCTCCACCTTACAAAGATAAGGTGATCTGCCCAGATAGAGGTATGTTCTCTTATTTGGGGTTTTTCTTGGTACAACAAGCATGAGTAGCTAAGATATACAGACTGTGCCTACTATCCCTTGACTTCTGAAAGAAATAACTTTGGCCCTATTCCTCCTAGTTCTATCTGTAGGGCATTAAATGGACAGAGAAAGCAAAGTGGTTCTCTGACTCCTCTCCAACTAAATCAACTAAGGAAATACAAGCAATTAGCACCTTCAGATGGTGCTGTCCCTAGGTTGTAAGCCTCCATCTAATATCAACTGTGCATAAGCAACATCCTTTGTGCCCTGGTAGCACACCAACATATTAATGCCAACCAGCCATCTTAGAGCTCAAATGTCTGACCTTATCACTGTAACCATATTCAAAGGAGAAGTGAGATAAAACACTGGCTGCTGCACCAAAGAAGACACTGTCTGCATAGATGTGTTAATAGAGAACATAGCCCACATGGTCCATGCAAAGAGGAAGCCAGCACTAACAGGACTTTCTCTGAAGGCCATTCAGCTTTGGAAGCAACATTCTGAGTGGATCTAAACCATTCTAATTGACAACTAAGGTCTCAATGTGGTCCATTTACCCCTGTGTCCCCAAGTAACCAAGCTGCTAACTGGTCTCTTTAAGATCCTCCATTGGTAGTTTATAGCTCATTATGAAGAAAGGAGGTGGTGCTTGACCTGGGCTATCTAGCACAGTTTATACAGATGTAATCTTCATTTTCAGCTATTTCTGGAGACACACCCACACAAACTTGGTGAAACCATTCATCACAGCCACCATCACATTGTACCCAGTCTACCTTTTTAGAAAAGAAGTCACATAGGCCACTTTTAAAATTAATGCTTTTTATTGTTCTCTTCTTCTGTTACAAATGCAACTCCCTTGTCTTTGCAAGACCTTTGGAAGTTTTGTGCTGCTCATACAGCATTCTCATCATCAGATTCCTCTGCTCCTGACCAGTCATACTTTGAGGGGATGTGCAACAATTTTTTTCCCCTTTCCTTCTCAGTATTCTCTTTCACAAGTTCAACTTTGGCTGCAGCAGCCTTTTCCTTCTTCTTCTTTCTCTTTTCTTCTTTTGCTAGTTTCTTGGCCAATTTGTTCAGTTCTTTTGATTTGTCTGTACTTAATTTTAATTTCTTCTTTTTAGGTGTGTTTATTTCCTTTAACTCCTTGGACTTCTGTTTTCCTTCTCCAAAAAGTTGTTCTGCCTCTTCCAGTTTCCGTTTCCATTTTTTCTCTGAAGAGTCCTTTCCTTTCATTTTCAGTGGTTTCTCTTCCATGCTGTCATCCTCCGTGATATGTAGGACTCTGTCTTCAGAGGGCGGGTGTGTGGCCTGCAAAATCTTCCATATGTGTTGCATCTCATCCAGAGATACTTCCAAGAGATCTCCAAGCATCATAAGTTCTTCCAACTGAGCCTTAGCTCCAGGTGACAACTCCAACACTGGGGGTTCCAAACTACGGGGCACCAAAGGGCTCTTCTGAGGCTGTTTCCTTGGGGTGCTAGAACCTTGAGAACAACTCTTAGAAGCAGAAGAATAAGCATGTTCTGCACAGAATGAAGGTGATGTCCACATGTGAGTTACCACCTCCTCAGACTTGACGGGAATCTCTTCATCACAAATAAGATTAGGTTCTAGACTACTGGAGGACTTCACACTGGCTGTGTCCTTCATGTCATAGCCATATGTCTCCCAAATGTTTTCATCAGAATCTTTTTCTTCATCATCATTGTCCATTGTTTGTTGAGGGGAAGATGATACACTGCTTACCACCCAGTTAAAAGCAGACTGCTGGAAACTAGGTAAATGTCCCTGTAAGTCTGGATTAGCAGCTGCTTTTTGAAGTTCTGCACTGATGATCTTTTCATTTTTTTCTCGACCTGCCTGTTCCACCATACACTGGCTCAACAAAGACAGTTTGGCCAGGGCAGAGGACAGTTCATCTGTGGCTAGAGCCTGCCGTGCTCTGTCTTGCCAACTCATAGCACGTTCTGTCAAACACTGTAGGGCCTCTCCTTCAGGCAACCGTATAGGCAACTTCTGAAGGGACACCAGGAGTGACAGAATAGTCTCTAGCCTGGGCCTTTGAGACCGCATACAAAGAGGGCAAAGGAATTTTACTTTTTTAGCCTGCCATATAGACCCTTTTTTCTGGAAACTTGATTTAGGAAGGGGAACACAGGTGTTATGGAACCAGTCTTTGCAGAGCTCACACTGCAGCATAGACCCTCTGGCTGTCTTTTGGCATATGCAAAATTTTACTTCTTCTATGCCATCCACCATTGTCATCTTGGCTAGGTTGGCTTCTCTGAGGGAATGCATGGCTTCAATTTCTTTTTGCTCCCGTTCTTTGAAAACTGCCACCACCATGGCTGTATTTCTGGTTTCTTCTAATTCTTCCTCTAGATCACTCAAAGGCTCAAGGTCTAGATCCTTTTCTTTTTCTTTTTCTATTAGTTCTTTTATTTTTTTCCATCTACTTTTGCCACTCCCATATACACCAATGTCAGTCCGGGGACTTAGCACCTGTAACAATGTATGGCTAGAATTCTTCTTAAGAAAGGTCCTCCCAGTCTGTTCTCTCCATGCTCTGGCGGCTGCTACTTGTGATTCCACCTGGGGCAGTGCATCAAGACGCACAGGAATAGGGCGTCCCTTAGCAGATAAACTCTCAAGCTGCTCTAAGTAAGCATAGTTGCTGCCACTCTGAATAGCTTCCACTTTAGCTGTCCATTCTCGCGGCTTTTGTAAAGCTTCTTTTAGGGACAACACATTGGGTAGAAAGGCTGGAATATTCTTGGTTTCATTCACAATACTTTCTAAACTTGCCATGCTGTGCCTTGGTCTTGCCTGGAGGCAGACCTTAGCTTTTTCTTCCCATTGCTCAGAGACTATAAGGAGCTCCTGCAATTCAGCCATTGCTTTCTCCACAGCATGGTGGGGTGCCAACCCTACCCCAGAGTCTATCAGTTTCTTCATGACATCCAAAGTGACTTCTTGTGGTTTGGACAGGGTCAGTCTTACTTCATTCAACCACCGAGCCTGCTGTAATTTTTGCTTCAGTTGGGGTAACTCAGGCAGCTCCACATAAAGACTAGAGCCCATGTCTATCAATATCTGGAGTTTGGAAGAATCTGGAATTTCATCCATCATGGCCCGCTGAGCATGTTCATGAAACTCTTCCACATCATCCAGCAGATTCTTCACTTGTTGAGCTTGGCTGATGATGCATGGGAGACTAAAAAGTTGTTGGACAAAGGCCTTCAATTCTTCCACTGTCAGTTTGGTCCGAGTCCTTCCACTATCTGAACTCTGCCTGTGTTTCTGCTTTTTGCTCAGAAGCAGTTGAGCCACAGAAGCATAAGTCTCAGCTTCTTTTACAGCATCCCTGAGTTTTCCGAAGAGATCATTCTCTGGGTATTTTCTATCCTCCGCATCTTCTAGCATTACTCTTAATTCAATCAAATCTTTCTTGTGGTTTAAGTTAGCAGATAATGCTTCTGTAACATGGCTGACCCAAGTGTCATAGGACTGTGCCCTGACTTTTACACCATATAGCAGAGACGGGAGGTCTTCTAATGGGTAGCGATATCTAAGACATTTCTTCTGCATGGGGCAAGGGCACAGATCATTTGGATGGTAGAGACACACAAGCTGCTCAGGATTACAGGAGCATGTGAGAGCAGAGAGAAAACAGGTGGTTCTACAAGCTGAACACTGTCGCTCATCATCAGGAACAAGTTCAAATACTTCTTCTTCTGACATCAGGACACCCATTTGTACAACAGACTCTCTTAATCGTGTCTCTTCTTCAGTCATAAGAGTCAATTCTTTGCAAACCATGGATGCAAGCTCCACATCCAAGCATTCTGGATCTGCTGCCATCTTGAAAATGAGTTCCTCATGTGAAAAGACGCAGTGGCGCCTGAGCTGTCGGTAATGACTTACACACTGACGTCCAATGGGCAACCAGTCAGCAGTACAGAAGTTCACAGCTTCAGCAAAGTTATAGCCCTGGTTAAATCCAGAGTGATAGGCACGAGGAAAGGTCACAACAAACTCGCCAGCACACTGATTGGTCCTGTACACAGGTACACCATGTTCCATTAGCACATTAGGGTTCATGATAGTAACCAACTGATGTAGAAGATCAGGCTGGGACTCAAACAACTCAGGCGCCAAATCCCTCATCACCTCCTCCAGCTTCTCTGCAGCATGAGATGGGACACCATACCATGTCTTTGGTTCTCCCCAGTGCAAGTAGTTGATGGAATAACTCCAGTGATCTTCTGTGTGCCAGCAAAAAGAAGAGAAGCACATTCCCACATAGACCCATGGTACCTTCATACCAGAGATGTCCACATTAATATGTGCAAGAAGCGACTTCTCCAAGACAGGTATGTTATTCAGATTCCATGCTGAAATTGCGTATTCCTCTTCCTCTGGCAGCATCTTTCTCCGACCATCCTTCACAGGAAATCCACTTCCAAAGTCTTTTGAGGAGATATCGGCTCCATACTCTACAACAACATCTTCTTCAATGCTGCTCAGCAGCCGCCAGAATTCCTTTTCTACAAGTTCTGTGGGAACCATATGGACTGGCATATTAAAATAATTAGACTTAAAATTATCTGCTATCTCTCCAAAACTCTGAAGTGTATATTCTTGGACAGCTTGCTCAAATCCAAAGGCTTCTCGAGGTTTGTTACATTCCTCTGCAACACATTTAGGACACCTCCAGTCTCCTTTGGGCACATCAGGTAGTGGAGGAATTAGACAAAATGTATGATAGCTGTCATCACATCCATCACACAAAAGCAATTTATCTTCATTGTTTCCCCGACCACAAAACATACAAACATACAGATCAACAAAGTTAACAGTTTCTTTCTGTTGTCTCATTTGCGTGTTAAATGTGTCTGACCTATTAGTAACTTTACGTCTTCTGGTTACCTCATCTTCTTTATCTTTTGCTCCTATTGCCAGGCCTGCAACCTTGGGCCCAGCCCCCAAAATCTGAAGTTTCTTCAATTCCGTGCTTCTCTTCATTTCTCCAGATTCTGACTGAGACTTGACATGTCTTGTTCTCTTCCATAGAATATTCATTCTTTTGCTTGGCTCTTGGGATGTTTGGATATCAGTGCTGAGAACCTTAGGCTCCACTTTTTTCTTAAGATCTAAATTAGGCATCTGTACACCCTTAAGGCTGACACCAGATTGGAAAAGCTCATATGGGTAGAGAATTCTTTCATAGTGTGACTTCAAAAGAGACCCAGTTCCTTTTCTTGGCAGATGTCCCAATCGCCTACCCACTTTAGACCATTTCTTCTCTTTGGTGACCATTTCAAAACCTCCTTTGCTGGCAACAATCTTTCTCAGAGCATATAGATCCAGGATTTTTCTTTCCACAACAGGGATCTTCAAGGTAGTTCCTTGAAGTTCCCAAAATTTTGCTAGTTGATCCAAGAAATCCAGTCTAACTCTGGTCATTGCCTCAAGTTCATTCAGGCGTTGGACTCTAGGAGTGAAATGAAAACTTTTCACTTCACAAGAAAATGGAGGTTGCCAATCCTTGGGAGGCCGAATCTTGCAGATGCCAGTTTTCTCCGCCAAAGGCCGGATGCGGCCTATAAAGCTAAGCGGGTCTGTGAACTCTTCCCAGCTGGGCTCGAAGACTGGGCACTCCGGGGGTGGCACAAACTCCACCGCATAGCCCCCCAACTCCACACCCGCCATGGCAACAGGCAGGGACTCTCCGTGAGGAAAACAGGTAGAAAAAGGCTGGCTGAGGCTCACCAAGCCCTTTCATGTTCCCTGCCAGGGGCAGAAGCGCATCTTCTCGGACCGGAACTGTTAAACACGGAAATCCCTCAACAGCTTCCTCCTCTTGTTTGTTATTGTTTCTCTCAGGGCTTTTCCTCTCACTGCCAGGACTTTTCCGGAAGTTAACGTACTGTCAAATCCCTCCGCTACCACGGGAAACAGAATCCTTCCGCAACGAAACAATGCCTAGCTGTTCGTTCCTTCCTTTTTCCTTCCTTTTACGACAGTCCAGTGTCGCTTTTTCTCTCATTGCCCGCCAAACTATTGAGCTATCCAACAACTACATGCGGTTCACCCTTAAAAGACCACGATCTTCTCTAAGAGAGGTATAGTGGAAAGCAAGATTCGCACAAAGAAAGACGCTGTCTTCCTGCGCAGAGGAATGTGTAATGGAGGTTTTAAATTTTTTTTTTTTTTACCAACAAACGTTTTGTATTATTTAAAATGAACAAAATGTTCTTTTTGTATTACTGTTTCAGGTTAATTTGAGGGTGCAGAGAATTGGAATACAAACATTGTATTTGATAGGTAGAGTCCCTCTTATAATTGTGTCCCAGCCCCCAAAAGATGTGTCATACACCCTAACATTGTGCCCATTAAGTGGAAACACACCCATCCCTCTCCCTCCTTCCCTAGCCCTGCTTCCTCATTTCCCAGCTCCCTACCTTGAATTGATTTGAGTTTTTCTTTTATGTGGGGGTACATTAGATCATCTGGATTCACATCAGAACTGAAAACATTGGATTCTTGCTTCTGCATTCCTGTGATACTTTACTAAGAAGAATGTGTTCCACCTCCATCCAGGTTAACACAAAAGATAAAGTCTCCATCTTTCTTAATGGCTTAGTGATATTCCATTGGCTACATATATCACAGTTTGTTAATTCATTTCTAGGTTGTTGGGCATTTAGGTTGTTTCCACATGATGGTGATTATAAATTGAGCTGCAATAAATAATCTAGTGCAAATGTCCTTATGATAAAATGATTTTTTTCTTCTTGGTAGATTCCCAGTAATGGGATTGCAGGATTAAAAGAGAGGTCTAATTTAAGTTCTTTGACAATTCTTTATATATTCTTCCCAAGAAATTGTATTAATTTGCACTCACACCAACAGTGTAAAATTGTTCCCTTCTCTCCACATCCATGCCAGCATCTATAGTTTTGAGACTTTGTAATGTGGGGTATTCTTACTGGGGTTAGGTGGTATCTCAGGGTAGTTTTGATTTACATTTCTGTGATGGTCAGGTATGATGAGTATTTTTTCAAATGTTTTTTGGACATTCATCTCTCTTCCTCAGGGAAAGTTCTGTTCATGTCTCTTGCTCAATGGTAGATGAGATTGTTTCCTAATTTTTGTTGATTAATTTGAATTTTCTGTAGATTGTAGTTGTCAAATCTTTGCCAGATTCATAACATGCAAATATATTTTCCCATTATGAAGATTATATTTTTGCTTTAATTATTGTGTTCTTAACTGTGCAGAAGCTTTTCAGCTTAATTAAGTCCCATTTTGTTGTTGTTGTGATTGCCACGTAAGCCTTCTTCATAAAAATCTTTCCTCACTCCAACATTATCTAGAATTTTTTTCACATTTTCTTCCAGGATTTTTATCACCTCATGCCTTAGATTTAAGTCATTTATCCATACTGAGTCCATTTTTGTAATCAGTGAAGATATGGGTCCAATTTAAGTCTTTTATATGTGGTCATCCAGTTCTCCCAGCACCATTTGTTGAATAGGGGTTCTTTTCTCTACTGTATGCTTTTATTTGGTTTATCAAAGATAAAATGGCAAGTTTAGACTGGCTTTATCTCTTTACTTTATATTCTGATCCACATGTTTATGTCTCTATTTGTGTGCCAATGCTATGCTGTTTTGATCACTGTGGACTTGTAATATACCCTAAAGTCTAGTCAAGTGATGCCTCTGGATTTGTTTTTATTACTAAGAATTGTCATGGAAACATATTTTATTTTTTTCTATTTTCACACAAAATCAAGTACCATTTGTTTCATTTCCTCAAAGTCTGAGGATTTCTCATATTTTCATGGGGATTGATTTGAATCTGTAGATTGCTTTGCATCAAAGTACTATTTGTTTCATTTCCTCAAATTCTGAGGATTTCTCACATTTTCATGGGTATTGAATTGAATCTAAATTGCTTTACATACAATAGACCTTTAAACAATATTGATTCTACCCAGCCAAGAGCATTGTATGTTCTTCCATTTTTTTTATATATTCTGCTATTTCTTTTCTTAGAGTTTCATAATTCTCTTAGTAAAATCCTTCACTTCTTTTGTTAAGTATATTCCTAAGTATTTCATTTTCTTTGAAGCTACTATGAAGGAAATTGTCTTTAATTTGCTTCTCAGCTTAGCTATTACTGGTGTATAGAAAGGCTACTAATTTATGGATATTGATTTTATACCTAAGACATTCCTGTACTTATTGAACACTTCCTGGAGTTTTGTGGCTGAGTCTCTGAGGTTTTCTAAGTATACGATCATATCATCAGCAAACAGAAAGAGTTTGATCTCCTTTGCTCACATTTCATTGCCTTTTAGATCCTTTTATTGCCTGATTGCTTTGGCTAGAACTACTAGAATTATGACAAATAGCAGTGGTGAGAACAAACATCCTTGTCTGGTTCTAGGTCTAAGTGAAAAAATTTTCCATTTTCCTCCATTCAGTATGATATTAGCTGTGGGTTTATCATAGATTGCTTTAATCAACCTAAGAAATATGGCACCTATGCCTAGTTTCTTAGCCGTTCTTGTTAGAAAAAGATGCTTAATTTTATTAAATGCTTTGTCTGCATCTATTGAGAGGATAAGGTGATATTTGTTTTTGCTTCTACTGCTATGGTGAATTACAATTATGTATTTGTATATGTTAAACCAGCCTAGGTGTCTGTGATTCATAACTTTTTTAATGTGTAGTTGTAATCTTGAGTTTTTATTAAGTATTTTTGCATATTCATTAGTGAAATTGGTCTGTAGTCCTCCTTTTTAGTTAGATATTTTCCTACTATTGGAATCAGGGTGATGCTTAATTCATATTACATATTTAAGAAGGGTCCTTCCTTCTTAGTGTTTTGGAATAGGTTCTGTCTGCAGTATGTACAAGCTCATTTCTGAAGGTTTGGTAAATTTCTGGCATGAAGCCATTTGGTTTAGACCTTTTTTCCATTAGAATGTTTTTTATTGTTTCTTCAATCTCAGTGATTGATGCTGATTTGTTCAAGAGATCTAATTCTTCCTGGTTAACTCTAGGGAGATAGTGTGATTCAAAGTATTGGTCTATTTCCTTCACATTGTCAAATTTGGGGGCATAGAGTTTTTTATAGTTGTAAGAAATAATCTCTTGTATCTCTATGGTAGCAATTATTATTTCCACCTTTGAATTTTTGACTGAGATTACTAAAGATTTTACTTTTTTTTTTTTCTTTTTCTAGTTAATCTGACCTATGGATTATCAATCTATTTACAAATTTTGTTTTTGAAGAGTCAAATATTGGTTTCATTTATTGTCTGAATGAATTTTTGGTTTACAATGTCATTTACTTATGATTTAATTTTGATTATTTACTTTTTTCTGCTAGGTTTGGGTTAGGAATGCTCTCCCCCCCCTTATTAAGATGATTGGTTAGGTTTTAGATGTGTTTTATTTATTTATTTATTTATTTATGTATTTTGAATGTTGGCATGTAATGCAATACATTTCCCTCTTAGGACTAATTTTGAAGTGCCATACAGGTTTTGGTGACTTGTGTTTTCATTACTGTTACATTAAAGGAAGTTAATGGTTCCCTCCTTTATCTTGTCCTTAATCCAACTGTCATTCAGCATAAGATTGTGTAGTGTCCATGCTTTTGTGTGGGAATGATTTATTTATTTATTTAGTTATTTTTTTTTTTGCAGTTGAGATTTACATTTATTGCCTTGTGGTCTGAGAAGTTATAAAGAATAATTTCAATTATTTTCATTTTGTTGATGTTTGATTTGCGACCTAGGATATGACATATTTTGAAGAATTTTACTTGGACTGATCAGAAGAATATATATTCCTCAGCTTTGGGATGGTGTGTTCTGCATATGTCTATAAAGTACAGTTGATCTAGGATCATGTTAAAGTCCCTTGTGTCTTTGTTTAGTTTCTGTTTGGAGTACCTTGGTTTTAAAGTTCCCTTCTATTATGGCAGTATAAGATATCACATTGCTCAGACCAATTAAGTTTTGTTTTATAAATCTTGGAGCATTAATGCTGGGTGCATATATATTTAGTGATCCACTGGGGGGAGTGGGCTTACTGTGTTCTGGATTTTTATTTTGCCAAGATTTTTCTGTTTGTTCCTCCTCATGAGTGTTTTCCTCTTGTCCACTTCCTTCCACTACTTTTTTCTTTTACTTTCTTTTCAAATTACCTCATCTCTGTACTTAGGTGTTGGAGTATCATTTTTGTATGGGACCAACAGTAAGGGAGAAGTAAAGAGAAAGATAGGAAAAATGATAGAAAATTAAAAAAAAAAAGAAAAGAAAAAAGGTGGGTAAAAGAAAATATTTACAAAAAGTAGAGAATAACAGAGGGAGAGAGACTGGAATAGTAGTAGTGTTCGGCAGGATGCTTTGACCCACACCTTCAATTCCTGGCCTCTAGGGACCTGGGATGGGTTGGTCCCTTGAGGTCAGGAGCTCTTTACTGGGCTGAGCATAAATAACCCCCCCCCCCCAACCTCTACCAAAACAGAATAACAAAAAAAAAAAAAAAAAAAAAACAAAGCAGTTTGTCACATGAGGAACTACTGGCTAGTGTGTGTCCAAAAGTCAAAATTAGTGGGACCCACTATACCAGGGCATTAAGTTCTCCTTGATTTAAACCAAAGCTGTGGCAACCTAGCCCAAGATGTAAAGTGAGGCTGTCTACCATAAATGTAATAGAAATTGACAAAAAAAACAGATCACAAAAAAGAAGTAATAATAAAGAAATATATAAAGAAATTTGAAAATAAAATCATATATGGTGCAAAAAAAGGGGGGATGCATATCTTAGTTATCACTAGAGAAATACTTGTGAGAAAGATAAGAAAAGTATAAAAGTCTTTACAAAAAGAGAAAAGGGGAAGCTCCATGCCTGCAACTCAGTGGCTAGGGCACCAGCCACATACAAAAGAGCTGGCAGATTTGAATCCAGCCCAGGCCTCCCAAACAACATTGACAAGTACAACCAAAAACTAGCCAGGCATTGTGGCAGGTGCCTCAAGCTACTTGGGAGGCTGAGGCAAAAGTATCACTTAAGCCCAAGAGTTGGAGGTTGCTGTGAACAGTGACACCACAGCACTCTACCAAGGGTAACAAAGTGAGACTAAGTCTCAAAAAAAAAAAATATATACAAAAGAGGAGAAATAATAAGGAAATAAAGAATAAAAGGAGTAGAAAAACTGTAGAAAATGAATCAGTTATTATTGAAGAAAGTAAAAAGAAAACATAAAAATACAAATATCTGGTTTTGCTATTGCTTAACATATCTTTATAATTATGTCAAGAAAGTAAAATTTTGTCCCTTAATTCCATCCCTAATCTCCTAGTGAAAGTGACAGATCAAAGTGGAAAACATGGCATGATAACATTCAGTCATTTATTCATCCACTACTTCATGAGTGTATACTGTGTAACAAGGATTTTTCTAAATTATGGGAGAGAAAAGTGGGCAAAATAACCAAGACAAAATATCCTTGTCCTTATTAGAGTTTGAAAGTGACTCATAAAAGAACCTGAGCTTTTTTTTATTATTATTAAATCATAGCTATGTACATTGGTATGATCATGGGGCATCATACATTAGTTTCCCAGACCGGTTGACACGTTTATATCACACTGGTTAATATAGCCTTCCTGGCAATTTCACAGTCATTGTGTTGAGATAGATGTTAAAACAAGTTACATGTATAAGAGTGGGTTTAAAAAAAAAAAAGTGACAAGAAAGAATAAAGTCTTTTCTGCTTTTACCCTCCTAAATGTAGCTCCTAGAATAAAATTCTAGATTGCTAACATGGGTACATGTTAGAGATAAAGAAGCAATTAAGAATGGCTGTTATTCACAAGACAGGGACAAGAGAGTAAGATAATGAGAAGTTGAGTGGTGTTTGTGTGTGTGGGTATGTGTGTATGTGTGCATGGACTAATGAATTTGGTTTAATACATCCTGAACTTAAGAACAGTATGGGTCATCCAAGTGGCGAATACAAGTACACAGTTATACACAGGTGGATTTAGTGAGACATGGCCATATGATTTAGATTTTGTTATCACCATATAGGTAGTAAATACAACATTAGGAGGAGATGGATTTGTCAAATGTAAAAGGTAATAAAAAACAGAGAAACTAGGTGGAAAAATCCTAGAAGCATCAGCATATATCAGAGAGGCAGAGAAATAATAATTACCAAAGGAATGGTCAGAGAGGCAGAAGACAAGAGCAGATTTTTACTAGTCCAAAGAAAAAGGAAATAAAATGCAGTGTCAACAATCTCAAAGTCATTTAAGCCAAGGACTAGTAAAGCCATACAACTGGGACATTGCACAATCAACCCTCCTGATGATCTTGCTTAGAGCAGCTAAGGGTGGAGACAGGATGGGCTGTGGCATATAACATTTATAAGAGCAATTCTCAAACTTGAATACTATATGATCTATTTGTCAATGAAAATCTATCATGTGACATGTGGCAAATAATTTTATATCATGTTACTTAAATATTTATAAGCCTACAACTATGTCTAAACTGTTTTCAAAAATACAAATTAAATATGTGAATATAAAATTCAAATTAATTAAGGTGACAGTATTTTACTAAAGTCAAAGTAAAGCTCAAAACCGAAATATCTATTTATAAAACACCTTGACAAATATTTTAAGCTTTGTAATGACTCAATTCTCCCATCACTTTTTTCTTTCATATTTTTGTTTGCAAAACACATGATGCTATGTATCATTTGGCCTTCATGGAGCCGGCACTCATTATATGTATCATAAAACTGTCTCTTTCGTTTGTATTAAACAATAAAAGATGCACTAATTGCCATCAACCTGATTAAAATAGCAGCACAAACTGGCTTGACATTCTTTAAAATAGCGGTTCTCAACCTGTGCGTCACGACCCACAAGAACTGTATTAAAGGGCCTCAGCATTAGAAAGGTTGAGAACCACTGCTTTAAAACAAAAATAGAAATCTTGCTTCAAAAACGGCGAGTTATGTTATAACATATATTATAATACGGTAGCTCTCCAGATGATCCACAGTAGGTTAATATTACTTAGTAAGTCTCTGAGGAATAACACACATATTAATACTCATGATCTCATAGATTAATCTCAGAACCTTGAGAATAAATTCCCAGACCTTAGTTTGAGGAGCAAGGTGTTATACTATTATATGAGGATATACTATTTGCTTTCTAAGCTATAATTCATGATGAACATAAATGCTATTTTATTAATCTTTGTCTATTGTTCTCACTGGTTACCACAGTTTATGAAATGGAGAGATGCTTAAAATGTTTGATAAATGCATGAATTAAAGAATGTCATATTCTCTACTTCCTAATATAAAGCATAAGGATTAAATCAAACATATTTGTGAGAAACAGTTTATATTAATAACTTCTCTTCCAATTATTTTGGTTTTGAATCAACTCCATGGAGCATGATATGAAGTACAAAATGAGGACATAGAACGACAGCCTTAGACTCCAAACAGATCCCCATGAAGGCCAGTCCCAGGCTGGTGCTTGTCCTAATGGACATTGTGATTCGGGTAGCCTCCTGACATGAGATGCCACAGTTGTTTGCTGATGCACACATCTGCAGCAGCACCATTTCTGCAGGGCTTCTGAATTGCACTGTCCTTATCAACAACCTGAAAATGAGTTGCCCACTGGGTAAGTTTTTCACAGTTGGAAGCTGTTTTCAGATATGTTATGCTGCAGTCTGTTAACACTTTCACAGATTTCCAGGAGCATTCAGCTAATTAAAATCTTAGGCTGAGCTGGAAGTCAAGGAAACAAATCACTCACATGATGATAACAGATGCCAGCTAAGATTACTGGAGGTTCACTGACTGAAGTTGTGTCACTGATCTGAAAATCAGAAATCCTTTGTGTCTTTAGCATAATAATGGCTTCTAGGTGACCGGATCACTTTGGCCTACATTGTTTGCTGTTTCCTTATTCAGGGCTTCTGCTGACATTCTGTGTACCACTTATCCCCTTCCTTTTACTTCTTCCCCCTCACAGATGTCTGTATGACATGACTTTTGACAATTCATATTTCTTTCTTTCTTCTGTATTCTAGTTCTGTATTTTCCACAAAATTTTCTCCATCTATTACACCCTAAATTTCCTTCGTCAGTATGTCTTATGTAGAACCTTCCTAAGCACAACATGAGATCAAAATAGAATGAAGGTTTTGAAATGAAAGAGACACACTTTCAATTTATAGCCACAGTAATTAGATCTTTTTTTTTGTGTGTGTGTGTGTGTGTGTGTGTGTGTTTAACCTTTATTCCTTCTTTTTTTTAAAATTTTTTTTTATTATAGATAAAAATATGCACCATAGATGTGGCCCACCCCATTACCCTCTCTCCACCCAAACCTCCCCCCACCCTTCCCCTTCCTTGGTCCTTTCCCCATAGTCTTGTGCTATAGTTGGGTTATAGCCTTCATGTGAAAGCTATAAATTAGCTTCATAGTAGGGCTGAGTACATTGGATACTTTTTCTTCCATTCCTGAGATACTTTGC
>CAUYPK010125873.1:0-20381 GCA_963574355.1 Loris lydekkerianus
TTCCAGACATGCCCAGAGATTCTGAAATTCAGATAGTAGACATTTTTAGAACACCAGCATGACTCAACACAAATAAAAATTCTCATAGACACATTATAATTAACTTCACTAAAGTTAATACAAAGGAGAAAATTCTGAAAGCTGTAAGACGTGAGAAAATCATAACATACAAGTGGAAGAACATTAGAATGACTGCAGATATCTCCGCTGAAAACTTTCAAGCTAGTAGAGGGTGGTCATCAACCTTTAATCTCCTTAAACAAAATAACCTTCAATCCAGGAACCTGTATCCAGCTAAACTGTGTTTCACTTATGATGGAGAAATTAAATACTTTAATGACATTCACATGTTAAAGAAATTTGCCATAACTAAACCAGCTCTTCTGGATATTCTCAGACCTATCCTCTCTAATGAACGAAACAATCCTCCACCACCAAAGTAAATGTACTCAGAAACTTTTGATCAAATACGAACTCTCATAGTGGTGAAAGAATTAAAAATGTCCACTGGACTTCTGAAAAACTTGATACCTAAAACTCTGTATGGCTTATCATTACTCTCAATTAATCTGAATGTTTTAAACTGCCCTCTAAAGAGACACAGGTTGGCTGACTGGATACAAAAACTCAGACCAGACTTCTGCTGCATTCAAGAATCTCACTTTACCTTAAAAGATAAACATAGACTCAGGGTAAGGAATGGTCATCTATAATTCAGGCAAATGGAAATCAGAAAAAAAGCAGGTGTTGCAATTTTATTTGCAGATACAATAGGCTTTAAACCAATTAAAGTAAGAAAAGACAATGATGGTCACTTATTTATTAAGGACAACACTCAACATGATGAGATTTCAATTATCAACATTTATGCAACCAACCAGGATGCACCTCAATTTACACGAGAAACTCTAATTGACATGAGAAACGTGATTTCCCCCAACACCATGACTATTGGAGACTTTAACACTCCTCTGGCAGTGTTGTATAGATCCTCAAAAACGAAGCTTAGCAAAGAAATTTTGGAATTAAACTTAACCATTCAACATTTGCATTAAATAGACATCTATAGAACATTTTATCCTAACAAATCTGAATACACATTCTTCTCATCAACCCACGGATCATGCTCCAAAATTGATCACATATTAGGTCAAAGTCTAACCTCAGCAATTAAAAAAAAAAAATGGAAATCATTCCTTGCATTTTCTCAGACCATCACAGAATAAAAGTTGAACTCAGTAACAACAGGAATGCCCACCACATACAAAAACATGGAAACTAAATAACCTCATACTGAATGATAGCTGCATCTGAGATTAAGAAGGAAATTATAAAATTTTTAGAACAAAACAATAATAAAGACACGAATTATCAGAACCTCAGGCATACAGCAAAAGCAGTCCTATGAGGAAAATTTATAGCATTGCAAGCCTTCCTCAGGAGAAAGGAAAGAGAGGAAGTTCATAACTTAATGGGACATCTCAAGCAATGGAAAAAAAGAACTTTCCAACCTGAAACCCAGAAGTAGAAAAGAAATAACTAAAATTAGAGCAGAACTAAATAAAATTGAAAATGAAAAAATTATACAACAGATCAACCAATCAAAGAGAGAATTTTTTCACCTATACCCGATCCGAGTGGAAGTTATTCCAATTTAACTCCATTAAATACGATATTGGCTGTGGGTTTGCTGTAGATGGCCTTTATCAGCTTAAGAAATATCCCTTCTATACCAATTTTCTTAAGTGTTTTGATCATGAACGGATGCTGGATATTATCAAATGCTTTTTATGCATTAATTGAGAGAATCATATGGTCTTTGTTTTTTAATTTTTTTATGTGTTGAATTACATTTATAGATTTAAGTACATTGAACCAGCCTTGAGACCCTGGGATAAAACCGACTTGGTCACAATGTATAATTTGTTTGATGTGTTGCTGGATTCTGTTTGTTAGGATCTTGTTGATTATTTTTTTTCATCTATATTCATTACTGATATTGGTCTATAATAGATGTGGAATGTAGATGTCTTGGCACAATAATTGGGAGAACGCCAGAAAGGATGTGTTGACCAGTGGGATGAAAATGTGTCAAATGGTCTATGAAACTAGTGTATGATGCCCCATGATCATATCAATGTACATAGCTATGATTTAATTTAAAAAAAGTAAATAAAATAAAGTAAAAACATTAACTATTAAAAAAAAAAAAAAAGAAAGAAACAGTGCCACTTCCTGCCAACCAGACCAGAAAACGTTGTAATTTGTGGAGTATGTGGTAGGTACTCCAAAGCATCTTGTATCAATAGCAAAGACTAATTCAGCCTAAACTTAAAAAACCAGTCCTGGCCCCACCTAACAATCTTAAAAATAAATCCTGAAAGAACAAGACTATTTTAAGAAATTGACTGCATCTCAGAACAAAGCTCAAGAATATTTATAAAAATATAAAAATACAGTAGTGTCCCTTTATCCATGATTTTGCTTTCTACAGTGTACATTATTGCCCATGGTCAACTGTGGCCTGAAAATATTAAATGGAATAGTCCAGAAATAAACAATCCATAAGTTTTAAATTCCTTGACTTTCTGAGTAACATGATAAAATCTCCCAGCATCCTGCTTCCCAAGCATAAATCATCCCTTTGTCCAGAGTGTCCATGCTGTATATTCTGCCCACCTGGGTTATCAGATGGACTGTCACAGTATTGCAGCGCTATGTCCAAGTAACCTTATTTTACCTAGTCACAGTCCTAAAGTGCAAGAGTAGTGATGCTGGCAATTTAGACATTCCAAAGAGAAGCCATAAAGGTCTTCCTTTAAGTAAAAAGGTAAAATATTTCAACTAAACAAAGGAAAAGAAATCATATACTGAGGTTCCTAAGGTCTGTAGTAAGAACAAATCTTCTATCTGGGAAACTATGAGCAAGGAGGAAGAAATTTGTGCACAGTATAACAGGGCTTGGTACTATCTGCACTTTTAGGCATCCGCTGGGGGTCTTGGAACATATTGCTTCAAGATATTCAATACCAACAAGAGAAAATTTTCTGGCATCCAATCAAAAATCACTAGACATGCAAAGAAACAGAAACGATAATCCATGATAACCAAAAAAATCAACTAGGTAAAACAAACCCAGAATGGACACAGAGGCTAGAATTAATAGAAAAGTAAATTAACAATTAATTGTTTTAATATCTTAAAACAGTTACAACTACAGTGGAACTTCTGTAAGTTGACCAACCAAGGGACTGTAACAATCTGGTCAACATATGGCAATGATCAACATAAGGAACTAGGCCTACTATACTGATATGTGGTGCATGTCTGTGAAAATTAGGACAGTTTAAGGAAGTGGTCAGTGCAGGGAGGTGGTCAACTATGGACATTCTACTATATATTCTACATGTTCAGAAAGCTAGAGGAAATATTGAACATGTTAAATTGAAACATACTTTTTGCAGTTCTTATGGTCTTATTAAACACAAATAAAACGTAATTGTCTGTTTTCTTCACTAAGCAGCCTGGCATTGGGATTGGTGACTCTACTGGCCACCTGGGGCTGCTCTTTCCATGATGAGTTTGCCATTCTTGGAGGAAACGTTGTGAGTTATCTCAGCACAGTAAGATCTGGGACACATCTGCAGTACTTCCAGCTCTGTGGTGCTGTGGAACTTCTGGAAGCCACTAGGCAGCATGTGCTTTATTTTCTTGTTGCTCCCAAACCAACGTTGGGCATTATGACCTGGCCCTGAATCTTCTGCACACTCTGTTATTAATACCTCATGGGTTTCTGCCCGTTATACTTAATATTGACATATTCATCTGACTAGTGATGGGGGAACTTCTTGGTCCCCTTTTTGATGATCTTGGGCTTCACAAAGGGTCTGAGGGTGGCCATGAAGCTAAGTAAGAGATGGCTGCCACTTCTATGGACGGTGCCGAGGAAGAAAGAACTGGGAGATGTTTTTAAAAGACCCAAATTGAACTTCCAGAGATAAAGATTACTAATTTGAAATTAAACATACACTAGATGGGATTAAAAGCAGATTGAGCATCGTAAAAAAGAAATCAGTAAGTTTAAAGACATAGATGTAGAAGCAATCCAAAATAAAGCACAGAGAGAAGAAACACTGAAAAATAAAATAACAGAGCATGATTAAAATGTGGGAAACATCAAGTGGCCTAATATACAAATAATTAGAATCTCCAAAGGAAAGAAGAAAGAGGGAGGGACAGAAAAAAAAAGTCAATATATCACAGCTGAAATGTTTCAAAATTTGACGGAAATTATAAACAAGTCCGAAAAAGGTCAACAAGCCTCAAGCATAAGGAACATGGAAGCACTATATCAAGGCACATGATAATTACATTTTTTAAAAAGTGTTAAAAAGAGAAAATCTTAAAACCAACCAGAGAAAAAAAGACACTTTATATCCTGAGGAACAAAGGGAAGCATAGCGCAGATTTTCCCAGATTTTCCGCTGGAAACACTGCAAGTGAAATAGTAATAAAGCAGCATCTTTGATGTACTCAGAGAAAAAAAATTGTGTATACCTTGTGTAAATATCTTTCAAAAATGAAAGTGAAACAAATGCATTATGATACATAGAAAATTGAAAGAATATCTCATCAGCAGATCCACAGTATAAAAAATGACAAAGAAAATCCTTTGCAGAAGGTATGAATGAGGAAGGAAAGAAAATAAAATGATGTCAAATGAACTTACACAAAAGATTAAAGACTGGAAATTGTAACTATAGTAGTAAATATGTGTTTTTTCTTATTACTTTATTCTTTAAAGGACAACTGACTGTTTAAAAGAGATGATACCAAGAATGAACGTTCTGTTTAACGTTCAAGAATCAAGCAATGCTTTATAAACATAATTCACCATATGAATAAACTAAAATGAAAAACCACATAATCATCTCAATAGATGCAGAAAAACATTTGACAAAATCCAACATCCATACCTGATAAAAATGCTCAAGAAACTAGAAATAGAAGAGAACTTCCTCCATCAGATAAAGGTCATCGATGAAAAACACACAGCTAGCATGTCACACTTAGTGGTGGAAGACTGAATTCACATGGAAATGCAAAAGACGCAGAATAGACAGGCAACTTTGAAAAAGAAGAATAAAATTGAAGGATTAACGCTGATTTAAATGTTTCTTACACTACATAAAGCTACAAATATCAAGACAGTGTGGAGTTAGTGTAGAGATGGGCAAGTACGTCAGTGGAACAGCGTGGAGAGTCCAGACAGACTCACATGTCAATGGCCAACTGATTTTTTTTGTTTGTTTGTTTGTTTTTTGCAGTTTTTGGCCATGCCTGGTTTGAACCCACCACCTCCGGTATATGGGGCCAATGCCCTACTCCTTTGAGCCACAGGCACCACCCAACTGATTTTTTTTATAAAGGAGTAAAAGAAAAAGATAAAAAAAAAAAAAAAAAAAAAAAAGGATGTTCTTTCTAATAAATGGTGCTGATGCAACTATATATCCATTTGCAAAAAAAATTACTTTGATCCACACATCATACCATATTCAAGAAGTAACTCAAAATCGATCATATACTTAAATGTAAAATCTAAAAGTAACAAACTTCTAGAAGAAAATATAGAAGAAAATCTTTGTAACCTGGTATTAGGTGAAGGTTTCTTAGCAACAGTACTTAGTGCACAATCCATAAATGGAAAAACAGATAAATGTGACTTCATTAAAAATAAAAACTTCTATCCTTTGAAGGATACTATTAAGGATGAAAAGATAAGCCAAAGATTGGAAAAAAATATTTACGACTTCTGTATTTGGTAAAGGACTTATATCCAGAATATGTAATAAACTCTCAAAACTCAGTAATAAAAATACAAACAACCACAAAAATTGACCGAAAGATTTGAATAGATGTTTTACCGAAGAAGATATACAGATGGCAAATAAACATTTTAAAAGTCCAACATCATTAGTAATTGGAGAAGTGCAAATTCAAACCATATTCAGATAACATTTTATACCCGTGAGAGTTGTTAGAACCAAAGTGGAGTCACTTGTGTCAAAACCCTGAATCAATCAATATTTTACTATTTACATCACAAAAGATTGCAAAAACCACACCTCATAGAACACTCCTTCTGTGAGGACATTTGCTCAGCCACTGCCTGTCCAACCCTGCCTGATGTCACGGTTGTGTTATTGATCCTGGTATGTTGATCCTTGTGTATTGATCCTTAATTATCTCAAAACGACTTATGCAATCTTCCTCATTTTTCCTCTAAAAACCTCTTTACCTTCCTGGATATGCCCCCACATGTACGTGGTATTCTTATTGCAATGCCAATTCCTTAATAAATATTGTCTCCCTTTCTGTCCTTCAAGTTTATTACAGTGGCTTAAATTTAAAAGTGTGAAGGAACTGGGTTTCTTATACACTGATAATGGGTATATAAAATGGAACAAGTACTTTAGAAAACAGTATGAACATTTCACAAAATATTTAACACTTCTACCATTTGATCTGGCCTTTCTACCTCCAGATATTCAGCCAAGAGAAATGAAAGCATACACCCACCCAAAGACCTGTACACGGGTGTTCATAAAAGCTTTATTTGTAGTAGCCAAAAACTAGGAACAACCTTAATGTTCACCAACTGGTGAATGAATAAACCAGCTGTGGTATATAGCCACACAGCAGAATATGACTATTGCAATAAAAGCAAATGAGCTATTGATACATAGTTGATATATCTCGAAAAAATAATCCTTACTAAAAGAAGCCAGACAAAAACATACACACATTATATTATTCAATTACATAAATTTCTTTGTAGAGTTTTTTTTTTTTTTTTTTTTTTTTTTTTGAGACAGAGCCTCAAGCTGTCACCCTGGGTAGAGTGCTGTGGCATCACAGCTCACAGCAACCTCCAACTCCTGGGCTCAAGGGATTCTCCTGCCTCCGCCTCCCAAGTAGCTGGGACTACAGGAGCCTGCCACAACACACAGCCATTTTTTGGTTGCCACTGTCATTGTTATTTGGCAGGCCCGGGCTGGATTCGAACCCACCAGCTCAGGTGTATTTGGCTGATGCCTTAGCCGCTTGAGCCACAGGCACTGAGCCCACATAAATTTCTTTGAAGTGCAAACAGTAGTAACAAAGCTGAAGAGTGGTTGACTGGGGCTTGAGGAAGTATGGGGGGAAAAAATTATGAAAGGGCAGTAGGAAACTTACAGGATGAGGATATGCTCATTATCTTGATTTTTGGTGGTAGTTTCAGGACATGTACATATAAGTCAAAATTTAGCAATTTGTACACTTTAAGATGTGCGGTTTACTGCATGTCAATTATACCCCAATGAAGCTGTTGACACTTAACAATGGAAAAGTATGCAAAGGGGTATAGAGGAACCAGCAAAGCAAAATAGACAATAATCATATGTAAGCTGGCAGAAGGAAAGTATTAACAACTGCCATTAAATATAAACAAACTGAATTAACCCATGAAAAGGCAGAGACTGTCAGGTTGGCTTCAAAACAAATCTAGCTATGTACTATAAATACAAAAAAAACAGATGGAAGACAAAGTGATAATGAAAAGTTGAAGATAAAAAAGTGGGCAAGGGACACCCCCCCACCCCACATGCAAATACTGAGAAAGCAGAAGCAACATGTTAATTAGAGCAAAAAAAGACAGTCTACTAAGTGCAAACTTCCCTGGCTCAGAAAAATTTCAATTTGGGTACGTTAATCATATTTGTCTTCAATAGATGAGAGCTAAAATTTGAGATATTTACTAACATGATTTTGTGTAAATGATGACCCCCAAAGAGGGGCTGCTGTTGATTTTTAAATTATCAATCTGTCTTAATTAACCATTTTTTCACAAATGTGTTGTCCTACTTGGAAGTTCTTCAAATAACACTGCTTGCTTTGAGGGCATAGTTAAATAATACATTGTGCTGGCCTTAATCTTTTATTCCCAAGGCTAGTTGTTGTTTCTAAGTAATTATGTGTATTGAGAGCTTGGGGGGGGGGGGGGGCAAATGAAGACTTGTATTTAGCCCATCAGTGATAGCAGCATATTGTAGTTTGGAAAAAGACCTAAGAGTAGTAAGAAGTTGAATGGTGTATTTTGCTGATCATAAGTGTTGGCAGACAGAGGTGACAAGTCTTCTATAAGAGAGGTCCTCTGACTCACTTTGCTTCTAGAGGTAGGATTTGGGCCAATGCAATGATTGGCTCAGTGTACTTTGCTGCTCTTCAATGTTTTCATACTTAGTCCAGAGTTTCCATCAGAGTGGGGAAGAGGGTAGATAAAGGTTGTGTCCAATCTGTGACATGCCTTGATTCGCCCTCTAAAAAGGATCTAAACCCAGTAAATGCTCTCTGAAGTCTTTAATCCTTCCTGCCAATGGGGTGGTCTAGGGCAGTGGTTCTCAAACTCTAGCTTGGATCAGCATCACCAGGGGACTCCCCAGAGTCGCGTACTCAGTAGGTCTGAGATGGGGCTGGGAACGTGCATTTCTAACCAGCTCCCAGGAGATGCTGCTGCTGGTGGTGATTTGGGGACCACACTCTGAGGACCATTCCTTGTTTCACTTGTGGTTGCTTCTCAGACAAAGCTCCAGCCTTTAGACCTTTCTCCTGGCACCTTCCTGGTGTTGCATCCAGGCTGCCGCGGTGACTCCGGGATGCTTCCTTGAAACGTACAACTCATCCCCCAGCTGTGGCAAGCGTGGCTTGCTGATGGCTCACAAATCCTCCTTCCAGGTAATTGTCCCGCCAGGGGGAGCTGTGGCCCAAGGCCAAGAGGGTGTAAAGACCCAGCCCATCGCCTCAAATCAGGGCCATTCTGCACAGTCCTGCTTTTCCACCCACGGGTGTTTTCCGGGAGACAAACCTTCTGCAGGCCTCCACTGAAGCCCGAGCACTTCCCAGTTTCACTCCTCCTGCACTAGGTCCCTCCAGCTGCAGTAACAAACCGGCTGCCCAGTGCCCCCCCCCCCCCACCTGGCGTGGGCCTGCGCCTCCAGAGCACAGCGGCGGAGGGGAGGGGGCTGCCACTGCCTTCCTGGCCTCTGGCTCGGTGAGGCTGCTGCCACAGCCACAGGAGTCAGCTGGACGGCCGCGTGCTGTCGGTGGACAGTCGCCAAAAGAATTAGTACAGGCATTTGCTGTGCACAACCACAGAGGCCAAGTGGGGAACCAAGGCCTGCGGAGGGACAGCGGGAGGAGCCAGGAGGACCATCCAGAAGGTGCTGCCCAGCCTCTCCTGGGTGCTGCCCAGTTTCTGCTGCAGGCCAGAATGCCCCTCCTGCAGTTTAAGAAATGCAGGGTGAGCAACACTGGTTTAACTGAACTTTTCTTTTTTCATTCATACAGTCGTTCAACGTTTGCTTCAGCTTCTTTTGTGTTGAGCTCTGGGGTAAACTGGGATCCAAGAGGGATTAAAATACAGTGCTTTCAATAGGTCATTCACAGACCATCTGCTTTAATCAGATGGCCTGGTGCCAGAGACAGACAAGAACCCAGGCAATCCCAGCCAAGTATGGTGACAGGCAGTATGCACAGTGACTCTGAGCCTGGGCTCTGGAGCTTCCTGTGTGACCCTGGGCAAATCACTTACCTCTCTGGGCCTCAGAGTCTTCATCTGTAAGATGGGCATGATAGCAGTGCTACTTCGCACAAGGTTGGTGTAAGGTATAAATAGATTCATGGGTGAGAAGGACTTAGAATAGTGACTGGTATAGAGTCCTGACTATTAGCTATTGTCAGTAGTAGTGTGCTGAGGACATGTAAGGTCAGGGATCCACATATAAAACTAACAACCTCTGTGGGCTGCAGCTTGCCTGTCTATAACCTGGGCAAACAGAGGATGCCACAGCCCTTCTAGTGCTGGAGCTATGGGCTGCAGGTGCCATCCACCAGGCACCTACTAAGCACCCAGAGTGCCAGACCTTAAGCACAGGAAGTAGGTAAGAGGGAATTTCTTCTAGCTTGGACATGTAGGATTTAGGGAGAGAGAGAACCCTGCTTCACTTGGCTTCTCAGGATGTTTGATGACATTTGACAGCCTGTTGCCAAGGGCATCAGCTGAGAATAGGGTGGTTCCCGTGCCCCGGCAGTGCCATCCTCCACCCCACAGCCCGAGGGAGGCTGCACCCTCCCTCTGTGGGCTTCTCCTCTCCTCCCCAGCCCAGCATTCTCCCCCACACTGGGCCCATTTTTCTCTTCTCTTGGTAAATGCCACCGCAAGCCTGCGGTTTTGTAGAGACATCTGCTCCCTTGGCCAGAAGGCCTATCAACTCCACAGCACATGCCAGTGGGGAACTTTCAGAGGCTATGGGCCAAGGCTTTGGGGAGCACAGTCCTGTCCATAAATGTTCAGGTCAGGAAAGGACACTGTGTGACCCGTGAAGAACACTGGAGCTTGCAGCAAGAGTGGCAGTTCCCCAGGGCAGTGATGCGGGGGCCAGCTGGCAGCCCATCTCTGTGCAAGGCAGACTGTACCCTACTCTCAGACATCAACCAGAAGGTGGGGAGCAGGGGGACCCGGCTAACTGCAGAGAAGAGGGGGATGATGGAGCAGATTTCAAGGGATCCAGGGTCTATCTTGTGTTGTCTTACTTGCTGCCAGTTCTTGCCTTCTCCCTTCTCCCATCTCCAATTTTATTTTTATTTTTTTATTAATATTAAATCATAGCTCTGTACATTAATGCGATGATGGGGCACCATACATTGGTTTTATAAACAGTTTGACACATTTTCATCACACTGGTTAACATAGCCTTCCTGGCATTTTCTTAGTTATTGTGTTAAGACATTTATATTCTACATTTACTAAGTTTCACATGTACCCTTGTAAGATGCACCTCAGGTGTAATCCCACCTATCACCTTGATTTTTTTTTTTTAAGTGTAATCCAAGTAATTTCTTTTGTCAAGAAATCATGCTGTTAGGGAAGAGAGCTGAGATTCACCACCCACAACAGACAGAAGAGTGTGCTCCAGCCACCACTGCTGCTCCCAGCCTGATCCTTTGCTGTATTTGGGTTATAAACTCTGGGGACGCCTTGATGGTCTCTTCTGTTCACCCCTCATCTCAAATCATCTGGAATGATCTGGCACGGCCCACAGAGAGGCCCTGTGCAGAGATATTCAGCCCTAGATTCTCATCACAGCCAGTTTGGGTACAGCCAGGCACCCCTTGCCAGGGACTCCTGCCTCAGAGGCCCTCTGAACCCTACAGTGCACCTGTAGGGAGGTGCCTGCAGCACCTCGGCTTCTGGCCCGGCTACTCTCAGGATCTTTGAGCAGGCATTTTCCATCTTTCATATTCACTCCACTAAAATACATGTCATCAAATGTAACACACTTCCATGACAAAAGGGAGATTCACCCTTCCTCCCCAGGATCTGAGGATGTCTTCTTATCAGATTCAGCCTTCTCAGCACGGTTGCCTGGATACTCAGTCTCCCTAAGTATAATTCTGATTAAAGTGCAATTTAGAGATTTTTTTCCTTGAAAAAAATAAAAAAAATAACACAACTGATCTGTCATCTGGAGATGTTGTCAGTCCTCTGTTACCCTGATTTGTCAAGTGGCAGATTGAACATTATTATTTAAAGATCAGTTTTCAATAGGGCAAAATAAGAACGTGATTTCTCCTTTGATCCGCCTCCTTTCAATGTATATGTACTAAATTTAGCGAAGCTTCTCTGGGGTACAATGAGTTTCATGGATTTGGGGAAAGGTAATGGGGGGAGGAGATGAAAGCATGAACCAAGACTCCTTATTTCACAGCTACAGATAACCAGGCAGCACTTCAAATGGATGGTTATCAGAATGGTTACAGAAAATGCCTCAATTTCAATTTTGGAGGACTATCAAAATACCTATCTCTGGTACAGGTATTAGCAGATAAGGAAGTCCAAGCCCAATTATTCCAATTCCCAGAAAATTCAGGAAATGAAAATGTAGACTTATAATCAGCACAGTTACACAATTCATCTTTATTGAGGTATAATTTGCATACAATAAAAGGTATGCATTTCAGGTGTGCAATTTGGTGAGCTGCGCTGCACACTCCATCCAGGACACCATCAGGGCAGCCCAGAGCAGTAATCGGTCTCCATCCGCCACCTGTCCCCTTCCCTAACCCAATGCCCTTCCTGCCACCTGAGATCAGTTTGCATTTTCAAGAGACTTTATAAATGCAAACACACACGTGAACTAAAGAAATCTTAGGGCTCCTGACTGGACCCCCTGCTTGGCCAAGGAGATTCCCTAAAGCTGAGTTGCTGGCCATGAGACAGGAGATCAGACCCCCTTCTCATGTCCTTGGAGACGTCCTACGTGACTTATTAATAGGTCTGGGGCTATGAAAGATGCCCCTGCTGCACTTCAATACACCAACGAACCCCCTGGGTCTGGGCACAGGTCCTGTGTTTTCTCTCTGGTTAACAAACCCTTATCTTAACGTGAGGTTTTTTTTTGCTGACTCCCATCTATCAGACAAAGCTTAACTCTTCCAGCCAACTGTCAACTGAAGAATCTTTAAACCCACCTTTAACCTGGGAGCACCGGCTTAGAGACGTCCCTCCTTTTTTGCACCAAACCACTGTATACCTTCCACGTATCAATTTATGACTTTACCTGTGATTCTCGTCTGCCTGAAATGCATAAAACCAAACTGCAACCTCCCTCCACGAGCCCATCTGCTCAAGGCTTCTTGGGTCACGGTCCTCAGACGTGGCCCAGAATAAGCCCCACAAATTATTTTACAGAGCGTGGCCTCTTCTCTGCTGACCCACAGTGTGTGCTGTTTCCTCTCTGCCTTCTTTCCTCGGCAGACTTACTCGGAGATTCACCCAGGTTGTTCCTGGGTCGTTAGTTTATTCCTCCTTTCTGCTAAGTAATGCTCTGCTGCTGGGATGTGCCCAGTGCTGTCTATTTGCCTCACCTCTTGGTGGACCTTCGTGTTGTTTTCAGTTTTCTGCTACTACACATAATGTTTTTGTGGCCATCCATGTTCTTTGTTAGGCCATATAGTAAGTGTCTATTTCAATTTTTCAGAAACAGCCAAGCCAGGATGGCGCCTGTGGCTCAATGAGTAGGGTGCCGGCCCCATATGCCGAGGTGGAGGGTTCAAACCCAGCCCCCGCCAAAAACTGCAAATAAATAAATAAATAATAAAATAATAAAATAAAAAAGAAACAGCCAAGCAAGGCTGTTCCCCATGGTTGTGTGTTATATGGTCCCTACAGTGCCGGGGGACAGGGCCACTCACTCCAGGCCACACCCACATTTGTTCTGGTCAGTCCTTTTAAGATGTGAACCATCTTAATAGACATAGGCATTGGGGCTTGGATTAGATTTCCAGAATACCTAAGGAATTTGAGGGGATTTTTCCATGTGTGTTTGCCAGCCCATCTTTGGTGAAGTTCCTACTTAGATCCCTTGCAAGTGTATAAATTGTATTATACAATTTATACAATTATACAATTTCTTACTGGGGGGGTATGTTAGTTTTTTTATGTATCTTTACATGTTGGATACAAGACCTTTATCAGATAGATGCTTTGCAAAGTATTTCTAGGTTTTCTTTTCTTTTTTTCTCTCTCCTTGCAATTTCTTTCAAACAACATTTCTTCATTCTGATGAAGTCCAATTCAAGGATATTTTTCTTTTATAGATAATGCTTTTTAAGAATTCTATTAAGAAATCTTTACTTAATCTAAGATTTCAAAGATATTTCCCTATGTTTTCCAGAAATTTCATAGTTTTAAAGTCCTATCTTTTATTTCTTTTGAATTAATTTTATTGAGTTCGGGTGCTTTTCGTTCCTGTCTTCCGTGTTTTTATTTAACTTTCAACCACGTGGAAGGCAACGTGGTGACTGCCTCGGCGATGCGTCTGCTCAGGAGCTCAGTCCCGACTAACCAGTCTTCACCTGGAGTCAGAGCCTGTTTTCCTGCCTCATTGCTGCGTCCAGCGTTGATGCCAGACCCTGTGAGCTTCTCTCTTGCTGGGTGCTGGGTGATTTTTTTATTATTAATGTTCTTCTGCTTCATTCTGGGACACATTTAAGTTATGTGGCAAGAATGTGATTCCTTTAAATCTTGCTTTAAAAACGTTTCAGCAAAACCGGAGCCTGTGGTTTTAGTCCAGTCTGATCCTGCCCCACTTACTTGCTCTGCCTCATGGACACGGCCCACTTTCCATACTGGGGAGCTCTGTGCAGCTCTCCTAACCTAGGTGGTTTGCTCAGACTTGCAAGTCACACTCTGCTGAGGGCTCCCAGGATCCTCCTGTAGGTGTCTTGGGGTCTCTGCGTGCACCTCTCTGCCTCGGCCTTCAGGCGCCTCGGTCTCTCCTGACCTCAGCTTTATCTGGTCAATGCTGGGAGGCAGCTGCCCTTCATCTGGGCTCTGCTCCCTGCACCTCCGTGAGGACGTCCTCTGTGGGTCTGAGCTGGGAAACTGGGGGTCTTCTTGCTTCAGTCTTCAGCTACCCTCCATCGCTGACGATACAGACCCTTTACAAGGTGATTTTAGATTTTCTTCTGGTTTTATAGGTTCACTGTTTCAGGCAGGAGAGTGAAACCAGTGCCTGGGACTTTAACGTGGCTAGAAACGCATGTCCTCCACATTTTTTATTTTTGCTAAAGGGAAATTGCTATAATCAAATAGTACTTGTTAAAGAGCTCTCCACATTATAATCAGCTAAAACCACCATAAGTGTTGCCCTCTGCAAATCACTACTCTTATCGTGCCAAATCCGATTACTTGTAGCCGCTTGTGGAGTGTGGTGAGCACCAGAGTAGGCCGGATCTCTCTCAGAGACAGGCCGACAGGTGCCCAGAACAGAGGAGTCCCTGGAAAAGAGGAAAAGCTGAGCCGAGAGGGGCACTGGGGCAGTGCCGGGGCTGGGGGAGAGAGCAGGACCGAGAGAGCCAGAGGCCTGAACACAAAGGAACGGGAGGTCAGGAGAGAAGAGACACCAGGAGCTCATCTCTTCACTTCCCTGCTGTAATCAACACCCTTAATTCAAATTATGAGACCTCCAAACGGGGATGGCCATTTTATATTCCTAATACATTAATTGTGTGTTTTACTTTCCCCTTTCAATCATTTCCTAAAACAATAATCTGTAATGGAAATCAATAACACAAACAAAATTAGCAGGGAGCTGGATAGGTCTTAGACTTCCGCAATGAATATCCCTTTAAAAAAACAAAGCCCTGTAAATTTTGGTAGCAGGTTTCTGACACGAAGCCCAGAAAAGCAGGCCTCGCTCTCCTTTTCACTGGTGTGAACATAATTTATATGCTCTGCCCCGCAGCCTGGTGAGCGTGAATTCACTCCTCCAAACTGGCATCCAAGATCCAGCTCACGTCAAATACTTAAGTTTATTTATTAAACAAACAGGATTGAAAACATTCTCCGAGAGGTTCTCGGTGGATTCAGAACATGATAAGTCATAAAGCTCCCCGTTTATAATAATTTCTTTTCCAAGACCTCAGCTCCTATGTAAATTCATAGTGATAATGTTTGCGGGCACGTGAAGCTCTTACGTGAATTATTTGTGCTTTAGTCCTCAACTAGAGGGGCTTTGAGACATTATTCACTTGACCTCAACATTCAGTCATTGCAGCTGAAGTATCATTGTTAAAATAATCATAACTTCGAAATGAACGAAATGTGATCAAGCCTCTCCATGGACCTGGGAAGGCCCATTTCATACAGACGCTTGGAGTGTGGCACAAGAAAGACAGATCGGAGAGGCGTTTCAAAGCAAGGGCTTCTCCCGGCCTCCCTGGCATCTGAATTGAGGTAGGATCTCTTGTTATTAAAGAAGTTTAGGGATCGGATTCACGAGAGATAAATATCTGTAACTCTGCAAAATTCCTACATCAAGGTCTCTCAGCTTTGCTTTGGGAAAATTCAATTTCCATTCTAAGGGATGTGATTCATCATCAAATTATTTTGTGAGGTAAAGACGTTACAGATCAAGAAAACATTGTTTTCATTTTCTTTTTGTAATTTAATGAGAAGCCCCTAATTTATGGCCCTCGGGATATTAGGAACATTATGACAGACGTATAGACAGGTAAACCTGGACACGGAAGGCAGCACCTGCCCACCACCCCACACCCTACCCCCGCTGTGGCCAGGGAACGCCGTCCTGGGTGCAGAACTCTGGTCTGCAACGCTTCTCTCCACCCAGGTGTAAATCATACACTCTAGAAGTTTCAATCTAAAGACAGGAAGTTTGTTCTCAATTTTCTTCTAACTTGCTATTTCATTTTGAAGTTTGAGTTTTACTCATACACAAAGTAAAAGGATCAACACTTAATGAACTGTGAGAATGTTTATAGTTTTTATTTCTAAGCCTACTTTACTGACTTGACGTGTGTTTGGCTGACACAGCAGCAGAAGTGCCCTGGAGTGGTCTGAGGGAGATACCTGGTGCGGACGTCCCACCCCACCTGAACTCCTCCTGTCTCCTGCCTTGGCTAACTCAGGCTCCCCCAGCCTCAGCCCTGCGGCGTTCTGGGCTGGACCATCCTCTGTCATAGGGACTATCGATTGCCCTGCAGGTGGTTAGCAGAATCGCTGGATGGTACCCCAACTAGGTGCCAAAAACACTCCCAGGTATGAAGTTCAAAGATGCCATCATATAGGACTGAAAGTCCCATGGAAGGCAAAACGCACCCGCAGGTGAGAACCACTGGTTTATGTGAAATACAGAATCACCTGCACCTGCTTTTGGCTCCACATACGATAACATGCTTTCCATCTGAAAAAATAGGTGGGAGAAGTCTCACTATGGAATGATTTCTGGCTTTAAACTACATTTAGAACCAAACTCAGGGAAGTGCATTAGTAACCTCTGCAGTGGCTAAGAAGTCATTCCACTGACGGATTTCCTTGCTGCTTGGAATAATTGTCACAGAGGACAGTGTCTACATCTGCATATCTTTACTTAAGAGATAAGGCCAGAGCTTCTTGTGATCATCACAGTTGGGAGAGTGGAAGATTATATCCACATCGTCACCCTTTACCTGTGGGTTGAGATGAGGTTAGAACTGGAGCGGTGGAGGTGGCACACCTTACTCTGGTGATGATAAATCGTATCTGAAGCAGGTCTCCAATGGGCACACACACCCACAGACAGCGAGCACCTTGCCGGGGACTGCACGCCGTGTCAACCTTTCCAGTTCTGATATACAGTGTACTCCCAGCACACTGAGAACACTCAGTAAAGTTTGTGTCGGTCTGTTGATTAAAATCATAAATTTTGGAAGCTATTATTGAATGGAAGAGCACCACAAAAAAAAAATCCAGAAAAGTACACCTAATTTAAGATTTGCTACTACACCACCGATTAAAAATAAAAACTTAGTACGTGGAGTATTCCTGTCCAGATAGATACAGAATTGTAGGCACAGATATGTTTTAACTATAGGGTAAGGCGTGAAGCATACCATTTCTTTAAATGTATAAACAACAAAACATTTAAAAATTATATCTATCTACATATATAAATGTATATATCCCTCTGGGAAGAGATACACATAACCCTCCTTCTTGATCAGGAAAGAGAATACAGAGAGTATAAAGTCAACTTTACAGCTAGTGATTGAAGATGAAGCTGAAAACAATAAAGTATAATGATAATTAGGAGTATAATTACCCCAGTTAGAGTTTGTAAAAGCAAAATAATAAGTAGTGATATACAAACATACAAAACACCTTGCTGTGTTTTAGCTCATTAGATTTCCAAAACAATCCTAAAAGGTAATATTTCTATTCCCCTTTAACTGATAAGCTGTCAAATCCCAGACAGTCTAAGGGGGCTGTTGATCACCCCGAGCTCAGCGCAGCCGATTCCAAGACATGAATCGTGAACCCAGAATTCAGTCTGAATTCCGCAGAATTCCTCCGCTCCTTCCCTAATCGTAGACTCTGTTTGGAAATTTAAATGTTATCGGGGCTGTCGTGCTAGTGGAAGAGATATGAATTTGTAGTCAGGTGGTAATGTCCACTGTTGGACATTACCCAGCCAGCTCTGGGGAGGAGAGGGACTCTGAGGTCCCGCAGGAACTTGATTTCGGGAAGGTGACGAGTTCACCCAGTCAGCTCTGGAGAGGAGAGGGACTCTGAGGTCCCGCAGTTCTGTTAAGTCATCTGGAGACCAGGGCCCACCCCCTGTTCCTTCGTGCCCTTTTCCACAGCATGCGAGATCTGGTCATAGCAGAAACTAAGATTTAACCTCCTTATAGTCCATTAAAAAACTGGTATCCCCCAATATACATTATTTTACTTGATGATTATTATTCTAATCTGCTTTCAAAAAGTACTGGCTTTTGTTTCTCTTCACAAATTTTGTAGAAGATTCCCTCTGTCAACAACAAATGTAGATATGCCAAAAGGACTTATTATAATCTAAAAATCCATCTTTTGTTTAGAAATTAGGGTGGGAGTTTTATAATTTTATAATCTTAAAATATTTTTTAAAAGATATTTTCTATTGAAAATAAGTAGCATGATGGAGAAAGAAGATGTACTCAAGATACAATATCTGGGAAGGAGGTGGGAGAGGAAGTCAGAGGATGCAAAGTGGGAGATGAGCCAGCCTGCAGGGCTCGTGTGCAGCAGGAGGCGGCAGGCAGCGCGGCCCTACTGTGTGCTGGGTGCATGCCAAATGGGGAGATTTCAGCTGCTCTTGCCACAAAAACACATACGGGTGACTTTGTCTGATGATGGACCTTTAATTTGCTCCATCGTAGTAACCTATTACTCTCTCTGTGTCCCATGACATCATGTAGTATATATGCATTAAGCATACAAATAAAATTAATTTTTAAAAATACATCATCCATGACAGTAACGAGATTGTACGTATTATCAAAGTCATTCATATTGCTGTTCAGGGTGTCTGAGGAGATTGTGGGAAAAACATAACATTAATGATTTCAGTAGGAGAAAGACACCCTCAGAGATTTATTAACGTGATACACATAAGGCAATTCAAAATTAAACAAATGCAAACCATACACACATTTTAACTATTAAATGAATGCATACTATGAAAATGTTCTATTCATTTTCTTCTATATATTTAGACATAGTCTTTGGATTTTGAGAATGAGTAATCCAAAAGATTACTATAGTTTTTGTACAACATGTTTAGCTTTCATGTAGATATGTGAGCTGGTTCTTTTATCTGGTTGGAATAAAGAGAACTGAGACAAGGGCTTTGTGTTTCTTTTTCATTTTTAGCCAGAATATCACTCTACTGCCGTGGTGTCAAAGCTCACAACAACCTCAGATTCTTGGGCTCAAGTGATCCTCCTACCTCGGCCTCCCAAGTAGCTGGGACTACAGGCGCCCCTGCAGCACCTGGCTAATTTAGAGATGGGGTCTCATTCTTGCTCAGGCTGGTCTCGAACTCCTGAACTCAGAGAAGTCACCCACCTCAGCCTCCCAGAGTGCTGGATTTACAGGCGTGAGCCTCCACACCCGGCTTCTGTTTCTTACTTAACTGGCTGTGTATGTTGCTGTGTACTGAGGATATGAAAGGATAGAATGATTGTCATCTGAATATTAGATTTAAAAGGCCAGGGATTAAACCAGTCATCTCGCCTGTACAGTTCACGTTTGTAATTTCTCTACTCTCTAAAACTTTCATCAGGATGTATGTAAATATGTTCCAGTGAATGCAAATTTGATTTTTATCACAGGACAATACAAGAATTTTCTAGCAAGGTTCTAATTTCTAGAGACGAGAGAAACTTTTTCCCAGATGAAAAGGAATTAATAAGTACCCTAAGAAAAACCATTCCCCTGAGCATGGAAACACACAGATAAGGCCACCTATCCCGTGTATCAGCTGGGTTTCACGGGCTCACAATGTCCCAGGATGCTCAGGTGGGGACTATAGACTGGGTTTCACGGGCTCACAATGTCCCAGGATGCTCAGGTGGGGATTAGAAGACTGGGTTTCACAGGCTGACAGTGTCCCAGGATGCTCAGGTGGGGATTAGAAGACTGGGTTTCACGGGCTCACAATGTCCCAGGATGCTCAGGTGGGGACTATAGACTGGGTTTCACAAGCTGACAGTGTCCCAGGATGCTCAGGTGGGGATTAGAAGACTGGGTTTCACGGGCTCACAGTGTCCCCGGATGCTCAGGTGGGGATTATAGACTGGGTTTCATGAGCTCACAATGTCCCAGGATGCTCAGGTGGTGATTATAGACTGGGTTTCATTGGCTCACAATGTCCCAGGATGCTCAGGTGGGGATTATAGACTGGGTTTCACTGGCTCACAGTGTCCCAGGATGCTCAGGTGGTGATTAGAAGACTGGGTTT
>CAUYPK010125875.1:0-46058 GCA_963574355.1 Loris lydekkerianus
GCAGGGCCCAACAATTCACTCTTTTGTTTTTTGTATGGTGGAAAAACATAGCCCCTGTCTTAGGTTGCCTGCTCTTGCAGTTTCAGTCTTACCCGTCATGGGGATACAAACATCAATGGTTTGGTCCCTGTCTTAGGTTGATGCTTCCTTAGCTTTCTAATCAAAGCACACTGTGTTTGTCTAAGTACAGACATTCAACTTACATCAATATGAACTCTAAAACACCAAAATTCTAAAATTCTAAAAACGCTAACATTTTTTAGTTTTAGCAAGATTTTCTTAGAAGTAAACTAGGCATTCAAACATACTTCAAAATACCTTCCTGATAAATTAGTGGAAGCCAATAAAGCATGCAACTGGGTTTTATTTTGCCTTTCTAGGGTCCCCGAATATGAAGGCAGGAGAGTTATACCCCTCGTTTCAGGATTAGAAAATGGAAGCAAGAGACGAGGAAAGACTTGCCCAAGGCCACACAGAGTACAGCCCCTGGGCTGCTTCCCCTGCCCAGTCCAGGCCTTACACCCAATCACTCTTCTCAAGGACTTCCCTTACCAGGGCCACACTGCACTTCTGAGCCCTATTTTCTGTAACTGCCTTTCTCAAACTACCTCTTACAAAAATTCATGTTTATAATGATTTTCCTTAGAAAATTAGAATTATGTGGCCCAGGGGAAAAAAATTCTGCTTTAAAGACAGCATAAAATTACTCTTAACTATCCAACTAAAATCACCCAGTAAGAGGCACTACACTCTGTGGGGCAAGTTGCAACTCAGGGGGAAAAAATTGTGTTCATTTTTTTCTTTCTGGACCATGTTGGCGAGATGGGGGAGTTGGGTGGTTGGAGGTGAGCTGGGGAGGAGGGATTAATTACACTGGAAATGAGTCACAATCTATCCCTGCACAGTGGCTGGGATTGGGCCCCCCAATTTAAAGGTTTCCAGGAAACATAAGCAGGCTTCTGCTGGAACAAAACTTCTGGATGGAAAAGTTTCTTCTCTGCTACTGCATCTGGCTTTTCTCACTCTTTCCTTTTTCCTACTCAGTAGCATTTGAGTGGCAAAGCTTGTTGAGAACAAACATTTCGAATAAGCGCAGAAATTAAAGCTCTGTAGAGCACTGAGCAGGGAATTAGGAAACCTGTGGGTCTGTACCGGTCTTCTAGGAAATTCTCCTCCTGTACCCACATGCCGACCACAGAAGAGTGTCATCATTTGCGGGTTCTGTATTTGCAAATTCCCCTGCTCACGAAAATTCAATGATAGGCTCAAAGCCAATACTTAGGGTGCTTTCACTGTCATTCAAGGACGTGTAGGGGTGATGAAAACTTTGAGGTCTGACAAGGTGGTGCTCTCACTTCCTGCTTCAGCTCAGGACTGTGAACAAGTGCCCTTTTTTGCTGGCCTACTTGTGCCACATTTTTCACATTTTCTTATTTTCTCTTGGTGATTTTCCTGTTTAAAGTGTCTCCCAAACATGGTGCTGACGTGCTGTTTGGTGTCTTTAGCTGCAAAAAGGCTGTGACATCCCTAACAGGGTAAATCTGCTACATAAGCTTCACTCAGACCTGAGTTACAGTTCTGCCAGCCTTGAGTTCAATGTTAATGACCCAACATTATATATTAAAGAAGGTATCATTACACAGAAACACACACAAAACGAGGCTACGAATTGATTGGTTGACAAAGGGGTTGTGAACAGAGGCTTACAGGAATCTAACTCTGTATTTCCCCTGGGAGCAGTTTGCTAATTTGGTGTTCATAGAAAGTTTATAGATGTAACTCCACAAATCACAAGAATTGACTATAATTTATTGATAGGTCAAAGCCTCAATCCCACAGAGAACTTCCCTTCTTTTAAAACAGCACAACTCTTCTCTTCAGGTACTTCCCTTCCCCTTTTTTGGCAATAATCACCTTGGCAATAGACACCATATAGATTGTACTTGTTTATTAGTTTATTATCTGCTTCCCTTCCCTAGAATATAAGTGCTAAGAGGGCAGGGGTAATTACCTGCTTAGTTCAATGTTTAAAGTTTAGTATAGAGTAGATACATGAGAAATAGTTGAATGGATAAATGAATGCATGAATGAATGAATGAATAATGAATGAATGAGTGAATGAATGAATGCATGCATGAATGATGAATGAATGAATGCATGAATGAATGAGTAAATGAATGAATGAATGATGAATGAATGAGTGAATGAATGAATGAATATACTTGTCAAGGCTTCTGGAAGGGAAAACAGCAAGGCTTTTTTGCCCTGCTGACTCTATCAAGAATCTTGGTGACTTTGTTACTTTAGCCAAAATATGTACTTTCTTTACCCTTCATTCATACAATGAAAGGGTGACTTCTTAGCATTTTGTGGATCATGTTCTACTTGAAGAAAAGTATAAGAAAAGCTATTGATACTCTATCTTGAAAAAAATAAAAATTCGGATTTACATATGACATTTTACCAATATTTTCCAGTGGTTCACAGAACCCCATCTTTAGCTTGTGGATCTAGTTTAAGAGGTGACAGCCCTGGACTAGAAAAGGTTTCTAAGTTTTCTTCTAACATCTATCTTCTTACCCATTCCTGAGAGCAGTGGTTCTCAACCTTCCTAATGCCACGGCCCTTGAATACAGTGCCTGTGGGTCACGACCCACAGGTTGAGAATCGCTGCCCTAGAGGAGAATGCCTCCTGAGAGCATAAGACATACACAGCATTGGGTTAGAGGCCATGGGAAGGTCACAGGCAATAGCATGAACAGCAAGACTCAACGTCCAGCCCCAGTGGTCTAGCAAAAAAGGTGGAAAGTCAAGTGCAGATGCAAACAATTGCAGGTGGAAGGGATATACTGGAAAAAGTTTCAGATATGAAAAATGTGGGAGGTGTCTGGGGATGGATAAACAGCTCTGGTCTATATCTAGGACCCCCTGCTAGCTTAAATACCTAGTACACGTTTGGGGCGGGGGGAGATGTCCTCAGATTTTGTCAGCAAGGTTACACAAAGACTTTTCTTGTCTGCTCCTTTGGTGAACCCTAATCTCCTGCCTCCATCACGTCTGTCACCCTGAGACAGCCTGTGCTCAGCCTCCTGGCACTGGGAATTGCTTGGTTCTCTCCTTCCATCCATTCTTCATGCACCATGCACCAGGACTGCATCAAACACTGCCACTTGCACGGCTTCACCTTTCTTTTCAGATGAAGAAGATGAAGATGAGGCTCTAAAAGGTAATGAAAACAATTCCTTCAGGAACTGGTAGAGCCAGAGTTCAGATTCAGTGATTTCTGCTTGGAGCCCGTGGTTCCTTCCCTGGACCATGGTGCTGTCGGCTGCACTTGTCTATTCTTATTGCAGTTGGGTAGAACTTGAAGGGATATATTGGGAGGAGTCTGAGATAGTGTGTAGCCGAAGGAAATTAGAAAGAGGTGACAAACAGATTTCAGGATGCTACACTGCTCACTGCTACCATGCTGAGATCATACACCAACGAGAATGGGCAGGAGTTCACGCCATGCCACAGGCCGTGCAACCTTGCATCACTACCACTGTATTTCATTTAAGCGTCTTCTCATCAAATGTTTTGACTGTGATACCGTTAAAAATCGTAAATATAATTATCTTTATTCCAATGACTTGTTTGAGTTTTTCCAGTGAGTTAGAAGTCCCCAGGGCAAATGAGTCCGCATGCAGCCCTTTTCCTACCATGTAACACTGTCTCTCTAGTCTGAGCACAGTCTTTTTTGTGAAGAAAGAACATTCCAGATGAACATTCCTTTCTGGTCCTAGGAATGTTTTGCAAGTTTCTGTTGAGCCAATTGATTGCAAATGGCTCTTTTGAGTAGAGACCGCCGCAACTCCCAATTTTCATCTTGTTTTATAGAAATCTTCTGATTCCACACATCTCTTCCCTGCTTTTATATGAGGCCATCTGGATTTGCAAGTGGAATTTCTTCTCTGCAAGTCAGTGAGCCTAGATTGGACAGGAAATTAAGTTTCCTCCCTCTGGTTTGCATGCTTGCCAGCTGTCCCCTGTATTTTCTCTGACAGCCTAGAGAAGACGCAAACACATACTTTTGTAGCCCAGGCAGTGATAAACAGCTCTGCTACCTGTGCGTTGAACCTGAATGCTAATCCTACGGAAGTCCCTCCCCACATGTCTTCTACACATCAGCTCATTGGTATTTCCGCATCCAGGGCACCAATTATCTTTACTCATGCTACACCAGGTCATCTATGATTTTCCCAAAGCTTTCTTATCTTTTCACACCCAGATCAAATGCTTCTTCCTCTGAGTGGTCTCCACTGATCTCCCTAATGGATATTAATCTCTCCCACCAATGTACCTCTTATTGAGACCTTATATCACCAAAAATTTATAATGGTTTCTCATCTCCTTTACTATTTATCTTCTCTCATCCTTTATGGTAGGAATTAATTTTTGATTCTTTACAGCATAGTGCTTTAAATGTATTAACTAAATACAACCACCCCAACTTTATTGCTGTCACCTAAAGGCTGTAATTCAACATGCATTTTTTGGGCCAAGTGTTTTTCATGAATTATATCTCTTCCCTATGGCAACTCTGCAAATAGTTCTTGTCATTCTCTTTCTTCAAGTGAGGAAACCGAGACTCAGATTAAATAAGTTCTTCAAGATCACTCAACCAGTAAGCCAGTAAGTAGAAGAGTAAGAACTCAAACTGTGCCCTTCCAGTGCCATTTGATCTTAGAGCTACCATTTGGTGCTTTTGAATAATGAACTCTGGATAAGTTAGGTATTGCATACAGTCATTGAAACCATCTGGAAAAAAATTAGGATCAGAAAAAAAAAATCCCTGAGTACCTGAAATAATCGTCCTTGCACAGAAGCTACTTATTCTGAGAAACGGTATAATGCTCATGAGTACAAATTCTGGAGCCAGAAGGCCATGAATTGAAGGCCGGCCCTGCCACTTGATACCTGGTGTCCTTATAAAATTACTTCACTTCTCTCTGTCTCCTTTGTAAAAGGCATCCTTATTATCCCTACTTCCAACAGTTTGTTGTGAGAATTGAAGGAGCTATGTGAATAGGTGCTTGGAAATGTGCTCAGAAAGTCTAGTCTAGTCGTGGTGATCTTTATCAGGCCTCTGGGGTTATAGATAGAACCCAGTCTACAAGTGACTTTAACTATAATTGTTCCACATACCATATTTTAAGGCAGTTATTTATTATCAACATTTAAAATTTTACAGATTATGCACACAGAGAGACCAGCTTCTCAGCTCCCCTTAAAAAATCAGAAGGTGAGCAACCCTGAGCACCTTCTCCTCCCTGGCACCTGCTCATCCCCTGGTCCTGAGGAACAGTTTGCTCCATTTAGGAAGGGAATGTGTGCCCTAGGGCATCATTGGTGCCCAGATCCCCGGTTGCCTTATGCTCGGTCACTTCTCTCATCTTTCTTTTGTGCTCCTGATTTAATGATCCCTGTTATCTAAGAATGTTTTGAGCTGTTATCTAATCTACCATATGCTTCAGTGAGGTATTAGTTTTTCCAGTCCAAACACAATGTTAAACAACAATCTTGGGAAGCATACGTTTTGGCTGGCTGATGGGAAAGTGGGTGTTGAATAGAGAAAGCTGATGATCAGGAGAATGAAAAACCCAACCACAGATAGTCTGCTCTATCACTGCAAAGCCTCACATTCAAAATCAAATTCAAAATGTAGCATCGCAAGGGAATATCATGTTACATGAATGCTTACTCGTAAGGATGGTCCTTCCCTGTGCCTCCTACTTTAAGGCCTTATTTAATTATTGCATCTTCTTATTAGGTCTATTCAAATAACTCCATCATGTTCATTCTCTATACTAAATTGGAAAGAATGTCTCATTCATTTATCTCACAGAGCACAATTGGAAGAAATTCTGTTCTCGTCCTTGTCTCAGCCTTCTCCACAAGAAGAAGAGACACGGTAGAATTGCTTGTGTGCCCTTAAAGTCACATACCAGTGGGGGACAGGCATGAACTGATGGTTTTATGTTTGGGTTTTTTTTTTTTTTTTGTATGTTCAGTTGTCCCATGGAAACAAATATGCAAACCAAACATCTTTAAAGGCAGTCCCTGACCCCTACCCACCCCACTAGTATGCAACTTTTAAAGTGAAGTGCTTTGGAGTTATTTGTTAAGTATACAGTTGAGTAAATTTTATTAAGAGAATCAAAAGTGGGCTCAGTGCCTGTAGATCAGTGACTAGGGTGCCAGCCACATATACCAGAACTGGTGGGTTTGAACCCAGCCCTGGGCTGCCAAACAACAATGAAAACTGCAACCCCAAAATAGCTGGGTGTTGTGGCAGGCACCTGTAGTCCCAGCTACTTGGGAGGCTGAGGCAAAAGAATCACCTAAGCCCAAGTGTTTGAGGGTTGCTGTGAGGTGTGATGCCACGGCACTGTACCCAGGACAAAATATGTAACACTATCAAAAAAAAAAAAAAAAAAAAAAAAAGAGAGAGAGAGAGAGAGAGAATCAAAAGCCATCTATTTTCTAGCTGACTTAAGCAAAAGGCATAAAATATAATTTTCACAAATATTTCAATAAGAAATAAGCTTCTGCAAAGTTTTGGGCCCATAAGTGAGTCAATTCCCATTCAAAAAAATATATTTATGTTACTTTGCCATTGAAAAAAAAGTTGGCTTACACTTGGCTCCTGGGTGGCATGGCAGGTGCCTTAAACTCTAAATCAGCTTTCCCAGTTTTAAATGAGCATTGCTGTTCATTCATCATGCCTGTCTTGGCCCTCATCCCCCATGAGAAGCCTTCCAGAAAACCTGAGGCTGGACTTAAGCACCATCCTATGAACTTCCCTAGGCTTCACTCACTACCACTCTACCTTGAAATTGCCTAGACTATAATCTTCCTGAAGGCAAAGATAATGTCGCATTCACCCCAGGATCCTTCAAATAGATAAGTGCTCAGAAAATATGCATTGACAAAAAAACAATGGACACATGAATGCACAACTGAGTATACATCCAAGATGATTGTAAGAACCCAAAACTATTTATAAACAGCCACACAAATTTAAGTTGCTGTCATCATCATAAGCAGTCCCGAATATGGGGTGGCTGGGCTGAGAAATCTGTTCTGGCCATAAGGGCTGCCTGTTGCTCCCATCTGTGGCTGTCCCGGCCCCTTCTCCCATTGCACATCCATGGAGCTTTCCCGAGCTGTGACCATGCAGGCAGGCCTGGAGGGGTGTTTTCCAGCTTCACCAACCTAATTGTTCCTCATTTCCTGTCCATAAATGGTTCAAGGTGTGGAGTTACACCTCCCAGTGTCCCAGTTTCAATCATTTGTCGGCATTAATCGACATTAATGGCTTTTACAAATGTAAGTCTTTAAGCTCCAGCAAGTTACATGTGTTTGAGGAGGCCATGGAAAGAAGGCACACTCACCATCCCTGTAGCTTCCAGGGAAATATTCTCCAAATACCCTGAAAGCCAGGGCAGGCCCTAGCATTCCAAAGCTCTGTGCCTTTGCTCGGCAATCTCTCAAGAGATTGGGTTGTTATTATTAATAAAGTGTGACTCTCTCCAAACGACAGAACAAAGCCCTGCGTGTTACCAACTGCATGGAAAAGAAGATCACGATGCAATTTGAATTACATCAGTTTATTTGACACTAAATATTTCATGTGTTTAACTTATTCATTTTTAAAATTATTTTTAAGAAATACAACAGCATTAGATAAGATTTTTAGAATATTTTTGCCACTGAGCCTGAAGACTCTAGTAGTTGTAGCTGTTACCATCTTGGAAGGGTCATTATCAATCTTTTGCTTTTGTAGTTGTTTCATTCAATATAATACAGTGTATTTTCTCTTTTTTCATTTAATGTTATACCATAAGTATATTTTCTGGTTGTAATTATAGTTTTAGGAGCTATTGTTATTTATTTTAGTACATATAGTCCAATCTCCTTAACCATTCCCTATTGTTAAACATTTATATATAAGATCATATTTTTTTTTAAAGACTTAATGCCAGGCCTAGTGGCTCACACCTATAATCCTAACACTCTGGGAGGTGGAGTGCTTGAGCTCAGGAGTTCAAGTCCAGCTTGAACAAGAGCAAGACCCAGTCTCAAAAAAAAAAAAAAAAAAAAAAAAATAGCTGGACATTGGGGCAGGTGCCTGTAGTCCCTGCTACTTGGGAGGTGGAGGCAAGAAGGTTGCTTGAGCCCAAGAGTTTGAGGTTGCTGTGAGCTAGGATGGTACCATAGCACTCTACCCAGGGTGAGTGAGACTCTCGTCTTAAAAAAAAAGATACTAACTTAGAAAGTAAGCAACAGGCTAGGAAAAAATCCTCCCAGAAAATATGAAGGATTACTCACCCATTTTGACATTAGACATCTGACTGGCACCTCTTTAGCCTTCTTACAAACTCCCAAACATCAGTATTCTGAGAACCAGAAATGGAAAGGCACAAATCTGATGGTAAGAATAGACAGCAGGAAAGAATTAAAACACTCTGGAAGACTACAAATGCAGTAATAAATATGAATAATTCCAACTTTCATAATTAAAAGGGAGTCCCCCAAATAAATAAATATCTAAAAATATATCATCTACTTAAAGCGGTATTGTTAAGATTCATTACTAAATGCAACTGGAGGAAAATTCCAAAACTGCATTATGTTAGCATATATTCCTCCTAAATAAGACACTGTGACAAAAGCTTGTGTGCAGATAGTTCATCTGGGATGGGATTCCTGGAAGCAGGAGTGAGGATCCAGGCAAAAGAAAACAAATACGAGGACATGTAACTGAGCTGGTCTCAATCATGTGGGAGAGTGATGCTCGATCCTGTCAGGATTGCCGCAGAACCTTCTAGAATGTATCTCAGAGATCATCTCCCAGAGGGTGAATGGAGAAAGGCTAATTCATTACCTCTCACATCCCACTTGTGAGGCATAACCCCAGGGGAATTGATCTTTCCTGGCTTTATTGGTTAAGATAATGCTGTAGAGCGAACCACTGTTTGTCCTATCATCAGCTGTTGTAGAGGCTGAGAAGCACTGCCCCATACAGTCCATTCTTAGCTTCATTCATATTTGCATGCACCTTCTCTCAAGGTCATTTCCTTCTAGGAGATGACTAGCTTCTGCAAGTGAAACAGGCTAGATCCTCACCTTCCACAGCTGTCCCAGCCTTCGTCAGTACCCGTCATAGCCCTCCTCCAATACCCCCTGTAGATTCCTCTCCTTCCCTCGCTAGCCAGTGCTTCAGCTGGTCCAGGCACTTCCCTGCTGGATGCCCCAGAGCTTCATCTCTACTGGCGACACTTGCTTGGCTGCTGTTGAGCTTGTGTGCTTGAGTTGCCTGTTCCTTGTCATGATCGTGCATGGAAGTATCAAGTGTCATCCTGGTTGTTCCACTAAGTTTCTGACATATTCAGCCCTGCCTCCATTCTATGGCAACAACCCAATCCCCCTGGCCCCCATATCCAGGGTCTGTGATTCTCGCCAGTCCAACAACCCCCTTCTTTACCTATTATTGGTACAATGTTAAGAGGAGCCTGAAATGACCAGGCAGAAATACAGTTTGAGGTTTAGTAGAAACTTTACTTTAGAAGTGTCCCCTGGTTTGGGAATGAGGGCCTTTAATGATCAACACTCAAAAATTTCAGCCTAGAGGTCTACGTTCTAGGACCTGTCTCATAACCAACTGTCTTAACCTGGGTTCCCCCAAAGGCAGAGCCCAAAAAGGTCTTATATGCAAGTAGTTTATTTAGAAGATGATTCTAGGAAGGGAGTCCAGTGAGAGACAGGAGAAAAAGAGAGAGAGAGAAAAAAAAAAAAGACACACAGAGGCATTGTTAAATTGGCCACTCCTATGGTAGATAGGTGCTTAATAAATATATTTTGAAACTTCTACCTCAGAAGTCAAAGGGAAAAATGGAAAGGTATTTATACCTATGCATGATTGAGTTTTTCTTTGTATAAAGCTAACTTCCTAATGAAGGCCCAAATTCTCTTTCTTTAAAATCCTTCATTTCTGACATGCAGTATAGACTAATTTTACTTTATTGTCCAACGTTACATGCAATTTTTTGTATCAGATGTCATTTTTTATTTTTCTTGCCCTGAACTTCTAAATTATTCTGCCTTGAAGCTCCAATATTGAGTTCCCCTTAAGTTCCAGGACTTTGCAATTCTCCTCACTATTTAATGTAACTTCCAATAGTTCACATGATGTCCCAATTTCCATGGGGGGCTCCCACATATTGTGAATAGATGTCACGTTCACCAGCCCTTTCATCCCATTGGTAGACCAGAACATATTGTGGTGTCAAAAATTCCTGGCTATAAGTATTTTCAGCCCTGAAGAGATATGTTGTGTTTTTCACATAGATTCCAACAAGTGGTAACTCCAAATGGATTCTTCCAAGAGAAGAATCAGAAGACACCAGTTCAGCCCATGTTGTGGAACATTCAGGAAACTGAACTCTATAGAGGTAAGATCATTTGCTCATCTGCAAAATGATTGTGATAGTCACATGGCCTTTTCTCTTTGTACACACACAAAAAGAGTTAAGGGATTTTTGATGCTGTTTCCACTTCTTAGAAGGACACCAGCCCTTTTGGTTTAGGGCTCCATCCTTATGACCTCATTTAACTTCAGTTGCCACCCTAAAGGACCCATCTCCACCTATAGTCAGTGTAGGAGTTAGGGAGTCAACATGTATTTTTATTGTGTGGGGGAAGGGGGCACAATTCAATCCATATCACTTCCTAAATATAAACAATCAAGATGGGATAAAAAGGTATCCCATTCTTTCTCCATCCAAATCTACTCTTTCAAAGACAGCTCCTCTACCACCACCAAACACAGTCCTGACTACACCTCTACTCAAAATCTCCCACCTAGGGAAGTCATTTGGCCATTGCTTTTCCAGTATTTCCTTCCCATGCTGCCTGCCTTGTTCACTTCTGAGGATTGTTGTGGGCCCCATCATGTGGGCTGCAGCCAAAGCACACAGCCAGAGCCCTCCTACAGCTCCTTCTCTACGTTGTGGAGCAATCTGCCCTCTGCATCCTGCTTCCAACACTTGGTTTTCCTCTGCCTGTCTCATCTTCTCTCTCTTCTCCTTTTTTCTCCTCTCTTCCCTCTCTCTGTCTCTTTCCAAGGTATCATATACTACAAAAAGCCTAAAAATACAAGGAAAATAATGTGTTTATTTGACCTTCTTATATAATCATTGGACTTAATGTCTTAAATATGATGGTACCTCCTCTGAAAAGGTATCTGGAGGTTGAAGAAAAGTATATTAAACATGTTATTTGAAAAAGTAAATAATATGCTCTTAAAGAATCAGCTCATTCTCTGTCTTCTGATTTTTGGACATCCTTCCCTCTGGCTTCCTTGCCTCCATCCCCTTTTCTGCTCCTGTTTATCTTCCCTGTGTCAACATCTCTTGTTTCCCACTGGCCCCGTGGTGCTCTGCCTTCTCAGGTCCCCATCATTACACCTGCCCTCCCCTTCCTCCCACAGACACCTTGCATCAGCAGCTCTGTCTGGCTTTATAATTTCAGCACAGTATTTTTGGCACAAGAACTTTTCCAATTTCCTGCTGTAATAATAATGAGGCTTAGAGGAGAGTACTGTGAAAAGTCTCCTGTGAGTGAAGGAGGTGCTTAATGAGCTCTGTGACTGATAAGAGTTCAAGAAATTGGGTCTTCTCATCATCTTTGAATAGAGCGGTTTGTGTCTAGGCTGCTCACGTGGACCCAACTCCCAGCTGGATGGGAGACACATTTGCTGATGGCAGTGTGGGTCCTGACCAGGGCTCCCAACCTAAAGTCCAGAGCTCTGCCTGAGGAACACAGCCCTCCCATTCACACCCTCTCTGTTCTCCAAAAAGTCATCTGACTTCTTGAGGCTTTAGTTTCCTTGACTCTAAAGCAAGGAAGTTGGATGGATGGTCTTTAGAAACCTTTTGGCTTGGACTCTATGGCTCTTTGATTTTCCTTCACATAGAACCATACTTCAAACACATGCATATGTGTGTTTGGTTAATATAGTTGTCAGTTTAGGTGTCTATGAAACACATATGCAAATAGATGTGTATGTATATAAAACACTCACTTGAAATTAAATATGTGAGCATGTGTGTATAGGTCTATAAAGTACACAATTGTGTGCACACACATTGTCTTAGTCTGTTAGTCTGTTTAGGCTGAGTTTGTCCCAGAATACCTTAGAATGAGTAGATATATAAACAGCAGCAATTTGTTGTGCACAGTCCTGGAGGCTGGGCAGTCTACGATTAAAGTGCCAGCAGATTCAGTGTCTGCAGAGGACTTGCTCTTTGCAACTCTTCTGCTGTGTCTTCACATGGCTGCAGGGAATAAGGAAACTTGCTCTAGCCTCTTTCATAAAAGCACAAATTCAGTAGGATGGAGCCCTCAAGCCTTAATCACTTCCCAAATGTCCTACCTGTTAATATCATCACATTAGCTATTAGGCTGCAACTTATGAATTTTGGGTAACACAAACATTTATACCATAGCATTCCATTCCAAAATGTATGTTTTTATCACATGTAAAACTCATTCATTCCAAACAATACATGGTGTTGTTCCAGTACCAGCTCAAAAGTCTAAAGTCCAGAGTCTCACATACATATCATCTGAGTCAGATATAGGTGACATTCAAGGCATAATTCATTCTGAAGCAAATTGCTCTCCAGCTGTGAACCTGTGAAATAAAAGATGTTATGTGCCTTCAAAACAGAATGGTGGGACAGGCATGGAATAGACATTCCCATTCCAAAGGAAGAAAGAAATAGGAAAGAAGAAAGGCGTAATAGGTCTGCAGCAAATCCTAACCCAATAGAGCAATATTAAATTTTAAGGCTCCAGAATAAACTCTGACTGGAAATCCCCCACAGAGAATTTCGGGACACAACCCACACAGTAACTCTCATGGCTGGAGTTGCATATTGAAGGCTCTTCTAATCCGGGGGATTGGGGGTGGTCCCACAGCTTCACTGAATATTGCCCTAGTGGGGGCTTTCTGTGCTGGACTTACCCCATGGCAGTTCTCTGCTTGGGTTCTGAGGTTCTCGGGAGATCCTGTGAAATCTAAATGGAAGCACCCACACCCTCACAGCTCAAGCCTGAGGTTAGGAGTTTGAGATCAGCCTGAGTAAGAGCAAGACTCTTTTCTGCTAAAAATAGAAAAATCAGCTAAGCATTGTGGTGGTTACTTAAGGTCCCAGTTATTTGGTAGGCTGAAGCAAGAGGAGCACTTGAGTCCAGGAGTTTGAGGTTGTTGTGAGCTATGACACCATGGCACACTCCACCAGGAGACAAATGATACTCTGTGTCAAAAAGAAAAAAAAATTATTGCTCACAGTTCTGGACGTCTAAGATCAAGATGCCAGAGATTTGATGTCTGATGAGGTCATGTTCCATATAGATGGCAACTTCTATGTGTCTTCGGATGGTGGAAGGGCCTGGCCAAGCCTCTTAAGTAAAGGCACTAATCCCATTCATGAGGCTGGAGCCCTCATGACTTAATCAGTCTCAAAGGCTGCACCTCTTAATACTATCACATTGGGTATGAGGTTCCCGCATGTGCATTTTGAGGAAACACCAACATTCCGACCACAGCACACCTGTAACTTAGAGGAAATATCCTGCAAAGCCATTCTGAAACTTCTTCCTCACAAACTATAATAGGTCTCAGGTGGGTGCAAGTTTCACCCTCAACACACACAACACTTAAAGAAAAACAAAAGTGGAAAATGGATTACAATGAAAGCAAGGTTAGCTTATGAAATTCTTGGTGGTGATACTTTTTGGTCTTGTTTTATTACAAAATACAATTACACTCCCACACGAGAGAAAAACACGGTTAAATTCAAGTGTGGGAGGTGGGTGGAGAGGGTTGAGAGAGGAGAGAGGGATTGGTGTGCTCTTGCCTAACGGGCACAGTGTGGAGGTACATGACACACCTCTTGGATGAAGGGCTCAACTGCACCTTGGACCTTACCTAACACATGCAGACAATGTAACCTGATCATTTGTACCATCATAGAAATCTGAAATAAAAAATAGATGAAATAATAATAGCAAAAAAGAAAATGGTAGATGTTTTAACAATACTAATAATCCACTGAGCTTGAAAAATAGCATGAAATTAGCAACATACATTAATGGGTAGTGATTGCAATAAGAATAGTTTTATGAGCTATTTTTTTCCTTTTATCGAAAATGCACTCACATATGGACGGGCACATGCTGAGTTTGCAGGGTCTCCGGGAAGGTAATTTTATCATTCGTTAATTATTCCATGGCTACCGCTTACCTGGAGTCTTAAGGAAAGATATATGACAAATATGTAATCGTACACGAATAGTTTTGTGATGCTATGAAGGAAAAAGGAGATGATATGGTAGAAATATGGGTGAAGGGAGGGAGGAATATTTGGGACAGAAAACGTGACAACCTGATCGTGGTGACACGTCCTTCTGGATGCCTTCCAAACCTTGCCATCCCAAGGATACAGGAAGCCTTGCTTTATGTGAAGCCAGCTTGCCAGTGGCCATAGGTGATTGGAATTAAGCTGACACAGCTAAGCACATCCCCCTCACCTATTCATCCCCTCAAGGTAGGAATTGTCTTCATTTTACATGTAGGGGAAATGCAGAATTAGACTCTGATGCAGATATGCAAAGAAATATAGCTTATTTTCCCCTTACTCTCGTGGGTTTAACTATTAATGAGTCTCCATCTGTCTCATAGTTGGGCAGGGGAGACTATAATCCAGGCTGCTATATTCATACATCCCGTGCAATCATTCAACTGTCCTTTTGGATTGCCATGTACTCAGGCTCTACATTTTGGCTTTCTTTTCCTGTCCTAGTCTAGATTGGTGTCTGGGATAGTGAGCTTTATGCATGGAGTGCCCTCAGATCATCAGGGGCCTCTTCTTTGGATGAGCTATTGGGAGCTCTTCCCTGGGCTGGCCACTACCGTTTGCTATTGGCAACTGCTTCTAGGCCAGACCATTCTGTCCCCTGCTGCTGAAGGTGGAAATCCGGCAACTCTAGGCGTCTCTCTCTCCCAGTCCCTCCTCCTCATTCCTTCCACCCTCGTCCTCATCCCTGAACCCTCTCAGCCCTGCAAGGGCTTGAGGTGCTCACCAGCTAACCCTGCCTTCTCCCCGACATCTCAGCGCTCAGATGCCTCACCTCCCAGCTCTGCCGTGGCCTCGTCCTGCCCTTGGCTGCCACCCCTCACTAGAGAGGGTCCTGTGGGAAGCTGACTGCCTCTCTGCTCAGTGGCTATGCATGCCTCCTCGGAGTCATGTGGGACATTTGGAGCACAGGAAATGGAGGTAGCTTGGATAACCCAATTCTGTTCTCCCGCTACCTGTTTTTTTTTTGTTTGTTTGTTTGTTTGTTTGTTTCTCCCACTACTTTTCTATTTTGTGTAGACGAGTTTGCTTTGCCCCTCCTTGCTGAGTGACAAATAAAAAAGCCCCAAAAAGTGTCCCCTCCCCCAGATCACTCACTACGCCTACCAGGCTGCCCCTCGCGGGCACAGCGAGGGCCAGGGCACACTCTGACTGCCACTCCTGTCTCTGTCTCGCTCCTTCCTCCCAGAATCTCTGGAGCTGGACGGGCTGTCTGAGCTCGCCCTTCTCACACGTACACCCTGCTCCCTCCAGTAGCAGGAGTCAGGGTCTACTTACCGCAGGTGGAAGGAGTATTGATTTTTTTTTTTTAATGATTATGGAAGAAAGTTATTTTATAATGTTCGGGTTTGATTCCTAATATGATAAAGCAATTTAGGAAATCTCTGTGGTTGCTGACCCAATATTCATCCCTCCTTCTTTCTAATTGTAGAATCTTCCATTTTTTTCGGAGCCCCAGGTGCTCAGTTAAAAGCGCTCTCCTTCCCGACTCACAGGTCACTAGAGCTGGCCACGTGATCACACCCCAGCAATGGGATATGAGTGGTAAGGTTTTCCTTTTTAGGAAGGTATAGGCATGGCTGAAGTTTGCTTTTTGGTTTATGCCCTTTCCCTTCTCCCCTTAGCTGCTTGCAAGCCTTAAACACGGTAAAAGAGAAAGGTTACAGAAGTCCACCAGCCACGGTCCAAGACCAGATAAGCGGAGCGTGTGGGCAAGGACATATAGATGAACAGATAGATTTCTTGCAAGGGACTGGCTTATGCAATTGTGGGAGTGGTCTAGGCGAGTCTGACATCTGTAGGGCTGGTCCTCAGGGAGGATGCAGAGGGAGCTGCTGTCCATAGGAAGAATGGGGCTTCTTCAGGAGAGCCTCAGTTCTGCTCCTACGGCCTTTCCATGGATTGACACTGGCCCACCCATTATATCTGGGATAATCTTTCTTACTTAATGTCAACTTATTATAGAATTCAATTCCACCTATGACATTTCTTCATAGTATCTACATTAGTGTTTGGGGACAATAGCCTAGTTTGTTTGACACAAAACCAAGCATCACAGGCTCCCAAAAGCACTGTGTGGCTACCGCACTGCGGCTAGATGCCCTGCCTCCGGATTTGTTGTTATGTGAGAAAAATAAGCCTTATTATTTCAGTCTTAGTTGCCAGGTTTCTGTTATATGCTACCAAATGCAAATCCAAACTAATATATTCTTTTGAACCAAGAATGGTTGTAGGCCTTTTAACTTCCTGTGCAGTGTTTTCCAGTATTATTATTATTTTTTTGCAGTTTTTGGCGGGGGCTGATTTTGAACCCACCACCTCCAGCAAATGGGGCCGGCGCCCCACTCCTTTGAGCCATAGGTGCTTCCCTGTTTGTCAGCATTTTTCATCTCACTTGAACCTAGAGTTAAACTTCCATGGCACTCTTAAATTACCTTGATCAAAAAAATAAATAAATAAATAAAATAAAATAAAATAAAATAAGAATATACTTACTGTGCCTTGAACTTGTTTTGAAATTAATTTAGTTAATGATCTTTAAAAGTTTTCATGGTACATCTGAGATCCTCTCAGAGCACACTGGCTGAAAATCATTGCACTACGTGTTCAAACAAATATCTAATTTTAGATTTGTCAAAACTGAGCAAGAGAGCCTTAGGAAGATGCTGTGGGCTTTTCCCCAAAGCTCTAAACTGCACTGTTTTCAAAGAGTGACCAGGGCCCACAGACAGCAAGATTTATAAGATATAGGGTGGCTAATACAAAGGATGTAAAGTCTCCATCTTTTTTAATGGCTGAATAGCATCACAAGAATAAAGAAGCATGAATCCTATGTACTCAATTTTAATATGAGGACAATTAATGAACTAGTACAAGGTGGGGTGTGGGGGAAGGGGAGAGCAGAGAGAGAAGGAGGAGGAGGGGTGGGGGGAAGGAAAAGCAGAGAGACAGAAGGAGGGAGGGAGATGGGGTCTTGGTGTGTCTTTGGGGGACAAGACACATCGCAAGAGGGACTTTACCTAACAAATGCAATCAGTGTAACCTGTTTTCTTGTATCCTAAATGAATCCACAACAAAAAAAAAAAAAAAAAAAAAAGATACACCCTGGACATGACTCACACCTGTAATCCTAGCACTCTGGGAGGCTGAAGCGGGAGGACTGCTTAAGGTCAGAGTTTTGAGACCAACCTGAGCAAGAGCGAGACCCTCACTCTACTAAAAATAGAAAAACTAGCCAGGCATTGTGGTGGGTACTTATAGTACCAGCTACCCAGGGGGCTGAGGCAGGTGGATCACCTGTGCCTGAGAGTTTGAGGTTGCTGTGAGCCCTGACACCACTGCACTCTAGCTTGGGACAATAGAATGAGATTGTGTCTCAAAAAATAAATAAATAAATAAATAAAAATTCATAAGATATAAAAATACAACTGAAAACGTTTGATAGAAAGTATTCTTTATATAATGCATATATAGAAAAGTAAGTTGATCGAGATTGGAATCCAGAAGAGCTTGCCACTAAATCACACTCTCTCCAGGCCAAGATATGAGGCAACCTCTCTCCCATAGACGGCAAGCAAAGAGAACCATCAACAAAGCTCTCAGGCAAACTTTAGAGTCCCAGAGTCACAAGAATGATCATCATAAAAACTGCCTATAATATTTTGCTAAATGAGATGTATTCAATATTAACTCGTTCTCACCATTGCAATCGGAATTCAGCCTTCTTACGTTAGGTAAGGCTATGGAGTATGAAGAACAAGAAGAAGAGAATTAAAGCTGATCATTTCCCAATGTGAGTTATCCAAAACCACGAAGATATACATTGAGTAAGTGGGACAGCACAAGGACAAGTGGGTTAGCCAGTGCATCAGTGTCTGAGCCTGTTCTTGTCCAGTGAGCGTGTCAAGATGGGACCATTAATTTGAGGATGTCAACTTGATTTTGTAAACATTGGTGCAGATCTGCTGGGACAGCATGTACCTTCCTCTCTCTTCAAAGACCCCTGATGATAAAGATTACTTGTGTTTTCCTAGAGTTTTACGAGATCTTCCTTCTTTTTATTCAAGTGGTGTCACAAATAACTTTAGGGGATAGGCAGAGTAAAGATTTTGATCTTCAAAGACACAAAGCGAGTTATGTCTCACTTGAGTTCACACGGTGAGCAAACCGAACCACCCTCCACAATCCCTGAGGAAGAAAGAGGGGAGGAAACAGCCCCTTAGAGAACTCAAAAACGTCTTTTGAATTGGTGACTAATTCTCACATAAATTGGGTTTAATTTTGACCAAAGTATATTACTTAAACATTAATTTTTAATTCAACTTGTTCATATGTTGTTTAGGATATTGCATCCTCATTTATAAGTGAAATATGCTTATAATTTCCCCTTTATAATAATATATTTTCTCCAATTTTAATATCAGGGGTATCTGGATTAAGTAGAATGATTTTGAAATATTTCTTTTTTTTCTATTGACTATAAGATTTGGCATGATCTGTTTTTTGAAATTATCTTTTACTTTTATTTATAATATTAGTTGTCTATTTTTTGAGGCTTTAGAAAAAAAAGAAATAATAAGTTAACTGATGACTCCATACTGAACCTCAGAGTCAAAGCATTCTATAATAGATATACCTCTTATTTGACAATGTCAATATTACTTTCTTTGCATTATAATTATTATTATTGCTTAATATTTCAATGCAGCAATCATCTGATTTCTTTTCTGAATGTATTTATCTTTGTTTGTTCTTTACGATGCTTTTGTTTCCAGATCTTATCTTAAACATTGTTATTGTTATTAAATTTTAAGCCTTTTTAATTTTGTGAAGGCAAAAAGTGGAAACCTAATAAACACATGTATATGTAAAAAAAAAAAAAAAAAAAAAAAAACTGTAAAAGTGGGCCAGAATGTCTTGTTTATGACAAGAGAACAAAGAGTGAGGAAGAGCTTGGCTCTCTAATTCTTTTTTAATGGAAGGACAGAAATCCACAAAATCTGCTGAGAGCAGAGTACTTATCTGTTACTTCAAATATTGTTTTCTTGCAGAGTCATTAGAGACAGTTTGGGAGAGGCTGAGCTTGTCTGCTTGGGTATTATTTTGGGTTTTTATAACTTTATTCAAATTAATATGAGGGTATAATATTTAGGTCACATTGGTCTCACTTCCAGGGCAAAGTTCCATTTGTAGAAGAGCCCCTCACCCGGGGGCATGTTATACACCCTCGCAAGGTGCACATTAGGTGAGATCCCACCTCATGCCCTCCCTTCCTCTGCCATACGTCCTCCCACCTCCCCTCTCCTGCTTCCCTCTACCCCCAAACTAGACTACAATAGTGTTTTATTATTCTTAGAAACATGTAATTGTTTATACATTGATTTCATATTAGTATGGAGTACGTTGGATATTCATCTTTCCATTCTTGTGATACTTTACTAAGAAGAATATTTCAACTCCATCCAGGTAAATGTAAAAGATGTAAATTTGTCATCTTTTTAATGGTTGCATAATATTCCATGGTATACATATACCATAGTTTGTTGATCCATTCATGGGTTGATGAGCACTTAGGTTGCTTCCAGAACTTGGCTATTACGAATTGAGCTGCAATAAACATTCGAGTGTAAATGTCTTTGTGAAATGCTTGCGTATTATTTTTTAAATGTTATTTAATTCATTAGTTCTTTCATTATTTTTTTAATGCCTTGTTATTATTTTTTAAATGACTTATCCTAAGGTCTATGGGTAAATGTCTGTACTTTTCAGGTCCCATCGTTTCTTGGGCCACGTTGGGGGTGTGATAGGTTCTAATTGAGTGTGGTTAGTCATAAATGGTGGGAAGAAGAATAAAAATTTACCCCTTTTATGACCTAAATTAAAACTACACCTAACTCAAATCAAAAGCATAGCTTACCATTTCATTTTCTTCTGATTATGTCCAAAGAATAGGTAATGATATTAGTATTTGCATGGCATTTCACGAAGTATAGAGTGCTTTCAAAGCTACAGTTTTAATCACTATACTAGAGAATCTGACTTGTGTGTGGAAAGGCTTTTTTGAACTACCAACTTTTGAGTTTGGCCCTGAAACTAGAAGCCATCCCCTTTCTTCTACACGAAGATGTTATCAGAAGAATCCACCTGACTGTCTGTGAAGAACATTCCTCAGTGGCACTCTCCATGGGCTTGTTTAGAGCTAAGAATGATCATTATAAAAAAATTCCAGTAATCTTTACTTCAATTAGAATTATTCACTATTAATTCACCTGCTCATCTCTATGGAAATTGAAATCTCCACTTACACATCTTCACCAGAAGTGTGACAAGTGTAGGCTAACCTATGGTGATGTGAAAAACAAGATAAAAGAAGCAAAAGCTGAAATGAATAAGCACAAAAAGTGTTTGAGGGGGCAAGTATTGGGAGTTCCAAGGAGATTCCAGAGAGCGCTTACCCTGATTTTGAGAGTGTAGGAGAGGCTTTGAGAATAACGGTCAAATGGTTTATGAAACTAGTGTATGATGCCCCATGATCATATCGATGTGCACAGCTATGATTTAATTAAAAAAAAAAAGAGAGAGAGAGAGAATCTGTAGACTTGTACCTGAGAGGTACTACAGATTCAGTTCCAGACAACTGCAATAAATTGAATACCTCAATAAATTAAGTGAGGAGTCGTGTGAAGTTTTTGGGTTTCAGTTCATATAACATTTATGTTTACATTATGTTGTAGCCTATTAAGTGTGCAATAAAATTGCATCTAAAAAATTTACAATTTTAATTTAATAGTACTTTATTGGTAAAAATGCTAACAACCATCTGAGCATTCTTTAAGTTGTAATGTTTTTGCTGTTAAAAGTTCTTATCTCAATGTTGATGGTCAATGACTGATAGGGTGGTGGTTGCTGAAGGTTGGGGTGGCTGTATCAATTTCTTTCTTTTTTTTTTAATTTCAGGTTAATGTGAGGGTACAAACAACTAGTTTACAATGTTTGGATTTGTTAGGTAGGGTTCCTTTTGTAGTTGTGTCCTGCACCCAAGCGGTGTACCACATATCCTTATGCTGTGCCCATTAAATGGGAGCACACCAATTCCCTCCCTTTTTTCCTCTCCCCTTTCCTCCTTCCCCCTCCCCTCAACTTGAATTGAATTTAGTTTTTCGAAATGTGGATGTCTATTAGATCGTCTACTAACTTCGTATTAGTATTGAATACATTGGATACTTGATTTTCCATTCTTGTGATAGTTTACAAAGAAGAACGTGTTTCAGCTTCATCCAGGTTAATACAAAAGATGTAACGTCTCCATGTTTTTATGGATGAATAATATTCCATGGTGTGTATACACCACAGCTTGTTAGTACATTCCTGGGTTGGTGGGCATTTACATTGTTTTCACATCTTGGCAATTGTAAATTGAGCTGAAATAAACAATCTAGTGCAAATGTCTTTGTGATAAAAGGATTTTTTTCTTCTGTGTAGATGCCTAGTAGATGCCTGGGATTGTGGGATCAAATGGGAGGTCTAATTTGAGTTCTCTGAGGATTCTCTGCACTTCTCTCTAAAGAGGCTGTGTCAGTTTGCAGTCTCATCAACAGTGTAAAAGTTTTCCCTTCTCTCCATATCTGCACCAGCATCTGCAACCTTGGGACTTTTTGATGTGGGCTATTCTCACTGGGGTTAGGTGACATTTTGGGGTGGTTTTGATTTGTCTTTATCTGATGATTAGGGATGATAAACATTTTTCCATATCTTCCTCAGAGAAGGTCCTGTTGTGTCTTTTGCCCAGTGATGGGATTGTTTGCTCTTTTTTTTCTTAAATTAATTTGAATGCTGTATAGAGTATAGTTATCAATCCTTTGTCAGATTTGTAACATGTGAATTTCTTTTTTCATTCTGAAGGTTGTATATTTGCTTTAATTGTTGTATCCTTAGGAATGAAGAAGCTTTCAGTTTAATTAAGTCCCATTTGCTTATTTTTGTGTGGCAATTCATAAAATAATTCCCCAGGCCAATATCATAGAATTTTTTCCCACAGTTTCTTCTGGGATGTTTATTGTTTCCTGTCTTAGATTTAAATCTTTTATCCATCTTGAGTCAATTTCTGTAAGTGGTAAAAGGTGCAGGTCCAGTAGCAATTTCTTAAAATAAGACAACAGTGAAGGTTGCTGCGTTGATCAACTCTTCTTTCTCTTATAGACTGGGATGCTGCTTGATAGCATTTTATCCACAGTAGAAATTTTTTCAAAATTTAAGTCAATTCTCTCAAAATCTGCTGCTGTTTTGTTAACTAAATTTATGTAGTATTCCAAATCCTTTGTTGTCATTTCAGCAATGTTAACAGCATTGTCACTAGAAGTAGAGTCCCTCAAAAGAAACCATTATCTTTGCTCATCCATACAAAGCAATCCATTCAAGTTTTATTATGAAATTATGGCAATTCAGTTATTCAGTTACATCTTCAGGCTCCACTTCTAATTCTCATTCTTTTCCTATTCTACAACATCTTCAGTTACTTCTTCCACTGAAGTCTTGAACCCATCAAAGCCATCCATGAGGATTAGAATCAACTTTTTCCAAACTCCCATTAGTGTTGGTATTTTGAACTCCTCCCATGAATCACACATGTTCTTCATGTCATCTAGAATGGTGCATCTTTTCCAAAAGGTTTTCAATTGACTGCCAAGATTCATCAAAGGAATCACTATTTATGGCAGCTATAGCCTTATGAAATGTGTTTCTTAAATAATAAGACCTGAAAGTTGAAATTATACCTTGACCTATGGGCTGTAGAATGGATGTTATGTTAGCAGACATGCAAAAAATATTAATTTCCTTACAAACCTTCATCAGCACTCTTGGGTAACTAGGTTCATTGTCAATAAACAGTAATATTTTGAAAGGAATCTTCTTTTCCAAGCAGCAGGTCTTAACAGTGGGCTTAAAATATTCAGTAAAACACACTGTAAAGAAATGTGCTATCATCTAGGCTTTGTTTTTCCATTTATATAGCTCAAGCAGAATAGATTTAGCATAACTCTTAGGAGCCCAAGGATTTTCAGAATGGTAAATGAACACTGGCTTTAACTTAAGGTTAGCAGTGGCACTAGTTTCTGATAGGAAAGCCAGACTGTGCTTTAAAGCTTTGACGCCAGTCATTGACTTCTCCTCTCTAATCCTGGAAGTCCTATTTGGCATCCTTTTTCCCATAGAAGGCTGTTCCATCTATGTTGAAAATCTGTTGTTTAGTGTAACCACCCTTATCAGTCATCTTAGCCAACTCTAGATAAGTTGCTGGAGCTTCTATATCAGCACTTACTGTTCCATCTTGAATGTTTATGTTATGGAGACAGCTTCTTTCTTTAAACCTTACCAACTTCTGCTTGTTTCAGTGTTTCTTACACAGCTGCCTCACCCCTCTCAGCCTTCATTGAACTGAAGAAAGTTAGGTCCTTGCTCTGGATTAGGCTTGAGCTTAAGGGGTGCTGCGGCTTGTTTGATCTTCTATATAGACAACTAAAACTTTCTCTATATCAGCAATAAGCCTGTTTGGCTTATTATTCAGGTGTTTGCTGGAGTAGCACTTTAAATTTCCTTCAAGAACTTTTCATTTACAACTTGGCTGTTTAACAGAGGGGCCTCGCTTTTAGCCTCCCTTGCTTTTCAAAAGGCCTTCTTCACTAACCTTAATCACTTCTAGTTTTTGACTTAAAATAAGAAACGTGCAATCTTTCTCACTTGAGGCCTTTGTAGGGTTACTAATTGGCCTAATTTAAATATCATCATATCTCAGGGGATAGGAAGACCCAAGATGAAGGAAATAAATGTGGGAACCACCTGTCAGTGGAATAATCAGAATATACATGACATTTATCAATTAAGTTTGGTTTCTAGTGTCCTAAAACAACTGCAATAGTAACTTCACAAATTAATTATTACAGATAAACATATCAGATATAATAAAGAGAAAGTTTGAAATATTGAAAGAATTACCCAAATGAAACACAATGGAAAATGTGTTTATAGGAAAGTCTATAGGAAAATGGCACCTATAGACTTGTTTAATGTAGGGCTGCCACAAACTTTCAATTTAGCTGTGAAGCACAACAAGACAAGATATGCCTGTGGGATTATTCAGTTCATGTGTGTAGACACACACACATATCAGTTTGATTTAGTTTTAATTGAATTGTACCACACAGTACTTGGTGCCATTGCACATCATAAATGTCTGTTAGAATATATTGAAATACTTCTCCCCTATTTTTGGTGTCAATGACCTATTTTTATTGCCATCTCCATACTGAACACAGATGTCAGCATATGGTAAGTAGTTCGATAAGAACTTGATCAAATGAATCAAATTGATCTCTTTAACTTTTGTTTCCTGAGTTCAAAGGGCTTTACTGTCAACACCACTTAGATAACCCTGGCGCTCACCTTCGCACTGCCAAAAAAGAGAAGGTAATAGGATGCAGAAAGGTCCCCACACCAACAAGTCTGTGGGAGGGTTTTGTTTCGTGGTCGGAGACCTAGCCATCAATTAGAGAAAAGGAAACAGTTGCCATTGGAAACCCTGAGGCTCTGTAGCTGTCAGAGGGAGTGAAAGGCTAGAGGCTAATCAGGCATAATGAGCTTACAGTACCATAGATCATGTCAGCTAACATTCTTATTAATTTCCTGCCCAACGGCCATACACAGAGGACCAATTCATCTGTCGGTCCTTTCCCAGCCTGGGATGCTAAATCACTTGTCAAATCAGGAATGCAGTGATGAAAATTCAGGAGGTGATATAGTGGCAGGAATATTGTCCATCATCCCTTTACCCAGCCTTTGGAGAGCATCTTACCCATGCTTCCATCTGAATGGGAAGGACCAGACTGTCAAGGGCCAGAAAGAACATCTGAATTAAGGATGGCAATGAACTCATAGGTAGAGAGGGTAGAGGCCCCTATAATGAGAAAGATTTTGCAATTTTACCCAGGATACAATGGAGTAATTGATCACAAGAAATGTCCACATATGGGCTAGCTCTGATTTAGTGCAACCTTTTCTTTCTCAGATTGGAAAAGGGAGACCTAAACAGAGTAAGGAGCTTTACTTGCTCATGTACTTATTAATTCAGTAAATATGTAGTGGGTATCTGCTATATTCTGTTTCTAGGCTAAGCTCAAAGAAAGAAAAGATATGTAAGACATAGTTATACCTCTTAAAAAACAGTCTAGAAGGAAATATTGACACATAAGGAGATAATTAAGTGAATTAATAGTAATGATATTCATGAGTCATGACCAGAGGACAGAGAAAAGACATTTTAGCTAGGGTAGGGGTTTAGGAAACACTTTTTAAAGGAGGTGATACATGAGTTAATTCATTCAATATTTATTCAAGATCATACAGATAAACAAGCAGCACAATCAAGGCTAGAACTTCTGGGTCCTCCTATCTAGCCCAGTGAAAAAGAAAAGCAAATGGAAATTTGGGCATTTACATCCTAATTATGACACACTACTTTGAGATATCATCTAACTCCAATAAGATTAGCCCACGTCACAAAATACCAAAACTAGAGATGTTGGTGCGGATGTGGAGAAAAGGAAACACCTCTACACTGCTGGTGGGAATGCAAACTAATATATTTCTTTTGGAAAGATGTTTGGAGAACACTTAGAGATCTAAAAATAGACCTGCCATTGGATCCTACAATTCCTCTACTAGGTATATATCCAGAAGACCAAAAATCACATTATAACAAAGATATTTGCACCAGAATGTTTATTGGAACCCAATTCATAATTGCTAAGTCATAGAAGAAGCCCAAGTGCCCATTGACTTACAAATGGATTAATAAATTGTGGTATATGTACACCATGGAATATTATGCAGCCTTAAACAAAGATGGAGACTTTACTTCTTTTATGTTTACATGGATGGAGCTGAAACATACTCTTCTTAGCAAACTATCTCAAGAATGGAAGAAAAAAGCATCCAATGTACTCAGCCCTACTATGACACCAATTTATAGCTTTCATATGAAAGCTATAACCCAGTTATAGCCCAAGAATATGGAGAAAAGGTAGAGGGAGAGGAGAGTAGGGGGTAGGAGTGCTGGAGGGAGGGTAATTGGTGGGACCACACCTATGGTGCATCTTACAAAGGTACATGTGAAATTTACTAAGTGTAGAACATAAATGTCTTAACATAATAACTAAGAAAATGCTGTGAAGGCTATGTTAACCAGTTTGATGAAAATATTTCAAATTGTATATAAAACCAGAACATTGTATCCCATGATTGCATTACTTTACACAGCTATGATTTAATTAAAAAAAAAAAAGAAAAGAAAAAAGAAAATAAAATATTGTCTGCACTATCTGGCCTCTACAGTCCATCTTGCCATCCATAACAGTTTTCTTTTTCCCAAATCTAAGAGACATCTCTTGGGTTAGAGTGAGCAGCCGTGAATGCCTCACATAGGGATTGTGCCCAAGTAGGAGGATTTGGGGTACAGCCTGCCTGAGAGGGATAACTTGGGGAAGCCAAAGGATACTTTCACAGTCAGAGAGAAGAAAGTTTAACTGAGAAATGATTATTAAACAAATAAATAAATGCACACCACATCACTGCCAGGATGGTGGGCAGAAACATTGGGTGTTGTTCAGGAGAATCATTCAGTGGTTAGCTTGTGAATGTGAAATGTGTGACCTGGGGTGCCTTTTGTGTTGTGTCCAGACCAGAGATCTGGGTCTAGAAGAAGTCACTCAAGGAGGTGATATAGAAGCAGATTCCTAAGACATCAAGAGGTATTTACCAACAAAGAGGCAGCAGAGACAGGGAAAGTCACGTTGGGTAAATAGAATGCCAAGTGCAAAAGAGCAGAAGCTCCGCAAAGCTGGCCATATACAGTTTCAAGGTGTCTCCGCTTAGATGGCCTCAACTAAGGCCCAGGGTACCTCCATATCTCACATGCCATGATCCCTACTGCAGAGTAAAGGAAATGAAGGCCCAATAATATATAAGCAACTCTCCTAAAGTCAGGTATCTCAACCACACAGACAGGAAAGAAAACCTGGGTCCCTGGTCAAGGACCCAGATCCTTTCTACCAGATTCACTCCCTCTGATGGAAGGTTTCATTACATCCCTTTATTTTATGTTTGGACAGGGAGGATCTTAATGATAGAGGAAACAACAGTGTATCAAGCTCATGGTAAAGCAACGCTAAGGATATGAGGTCAGAGTTGGCCTGAAGTGGGGGGACATATTTGTGCTAAGTTCAGACATGTCAACAATGTAATCCACCTTGGTTTGGCTTTCTTATTAAAAGGCTCACAGTAGCCTGCTATGAACATTAATAGATAATTTCCTTTTGGCCTTTTAAAGCCAGTGTCCAAAAAAAGGGATGGAGGCAGATTGCTAGAAACTCAAGTACTGCTTTTCTTTCTTCCATTTGCTCATGCTTTTTAACAAAAATAAACTTAGGTTCACCGGTCCCTGTTGTAGAGCTAAATCAGACACTTTCTTTGTACTCAAGAACTCCCAGTCTAATGTGAAAAAGAAACAAACAAGTGCAACCCAACAGGAAACTTATATAAGGAGAAGAAAGTTTGTAGATTTAGAAGAGCACAGAAAAGGGAGCTATGGACTGGGCCCAGGTGAACTGGACTAGGCTTCTGAAAAGCGTGGGTTTTGAAAGAGACTTGGAAGAGTGGCGCCTGTGGCTCAAAGGAGTAGGGTGCTGGCCCCATGTACCGGAGGTGGCGGGTTCACACCCAGGCCTGGCAAAAAAAAGAAAAAAAAACTGAAAAAAGAAAGAAAGAAACAGACTTAGAAAATGCCTGGAGGTGTCCAGTGGTATAATTTAAGTACCATTGCCAAAAAATGAAATGAAGATTACAATCTACTGAATAAGAAAAAGAAAAAGAATACACACAGATCTGAGCAAGCAAACAGAACTGCTATGTTCTGAATGTGTCCTCCAAATTTCTTATGTTGAAACATGAGACCAAAGTGATAGTGTTAGAAGGTGGGTCCCTAGGAAGCGCTGTTCTCATGCCAAAAAAAAAAAAAAAAGCTGGAAGTAACTACCTGGGGTCTTTTTCCCTTTTTGCCTTCTGCCATATGAGGACACAGTGTTTGTTCCCTCTGGAGACTCCAGCAACAAGATGCTATCTTACAAGTAAGGATAGGGCCCTTACCAAACACCAAAACTGCAGGGCCATAATCTTAAACTTCCCAGTCTCCAAAATGATGAAAAATTGTTGTTATTTATAAATTACCCAATCTGTGGTATTTTGTTATAGCAACCACAACAATAATAATTGACTTAGAAAGCAATTATTTATGGAAGCTAAAACTAATGGGTGAAAGTCTGAGGAGTAATAGAATATTTGCATAGTTTCAAGGTATCTCCCCCTTATTAAAAAGGGGGGAATAGAAATTTTACAGTAGAGGCTCAGCACCTGTAGCTCAAGTGGCTAAGTCGCCAGTCACATATACCAGAGCTGGCAGGCTCGAATCCAGCCTGGGCCTGCCAAACAACAATGACAACTACAACCAAAAAATAGCCAGGCATGTGGTGGGCACCTGCAGTTCCAGCTACTTGGGAGGCTGAGGCAAGAGAATCACTTGAGCCCAAGAGTTGGAGGTTGCTGTGAGCTGTGATATCACAGCACTCTACCCAGGGTGACAGATTCAGGCTCTGTCTCAAAAAAAAAAAAAAAAAAGAAAGAAGAAAAGAAATTTTACAGTAGAGATTCCTGGCAGACACCCCAAACCCCTAACCAAGAGATTGAAGTTAACATTAGCATCAGTGCAATAATTTGATACCACATGCCTCCTGACACTGAGTACTGAGAAGGACACACCATCAGACCCTGATATTTTTGCCAAAAATTCACAATCTAATCTAATCACGAGGAACCAGATTAAACCAAATTGAGGAACATTCCATAAAATAACTGACCTGTCCACTTCAAGATGTCAATGACATGAAAAACAGAAAGACTGAACAAAATTGTTCCAAATTAAATAACAATTGAAATGCAACAACTGAATATAATTCATAAATCATGATTTTCTTTTCTTTTATAAAGGACATTTTTGGTACAATAATGGGGAAAACTTGCACATGTAGGTAGGATAAATAAGTCTAGAGATCTAATATATGGCATGAGAATTATATTTTGAAAATTTGCTAAGATAATAGATTTTAGGTGCTTGTATTACACACACAAAAGGAATGTTTTGTGCTAACTATGGAAGCTGATGGAAGTGTTGGTAAATTTCTTACGTATTGTAATACTTTCACTATGAACATGTCTATCAAAGCATCATATTGTACATCTAAATTCACATAATAAAAAGTTTTAAAATATCAATTAATTCACAGAACAAAGGAGTATTATTGGGACAGTTGTCAATTTTCTTTTCTTTTCTTTTTTTTTTTTTTTGAGACACAGTCTCACTTTGTCACCCTGGGTGGAGTGCTGTGGCATCATAGCTCACCACAACCTCAAACTCTTGGGCTTAAGAATCCTCTTTCCTCAGCCTCCCAAGTAGCTTGTACTACAGACACCTGTAACAATACCTGGACAGCTTTTCTATTTTTAGTGGAGACAGGGTCTCCCTCTTTTTCAGGCTGGTCTTGAATTTCTGAGCTCAGGAAATCCACCCTCCTCGGCCTCCCAGAGGGCTAGGATTACAGGAGTGAGTCACCACAACCAGCCTGACAATTGGCAAATTTTAAATGAGAGCAATAGATTAGCTAATAGTATTGTATCAATGACAATTTTCTGATTTTTATAATTACACTGTGATTACATAGGAGAATGTTTTCATTTTCAGGAATTATACACTGAAGCATTTAGGGGTAAAAAAAAAAAAAAAAAAAAACCATCACGTCTGCAACTTACTCTCAAATGTTTCAGAAAACATTGGAGAAAGAAAAGATGAAAGTGATATGATAAGATGTCAACCTTTGGGGAATCCGGAAAAAAGTTATACAGGAATTCTTTGCTTTGCTCTTGCAAGTTTTCCATAAATCTGAAATTATGTTAAAACAAAAAGTTAAAAAAAAAGAAGTTAATGTAGTGTGATTATAGCCAGATAACATTTGTGATTATGAATTTTCATAGACTGCAAGAGAACTTGGAGAAAAAAGGAGTGGACAACTTGATGGGACGCTGGAGGGGGAGATGATTTCCTTATCTCTGCAGATTTATAACTTGTGCAGTATATGAAAAGCCATCACAACCATGAAACCATGGCCAGAGTTTCACTGTGTAGAGAAGGTAAGAAGATATCAGAGGCAAAGTAAGTAGCACATGTAAGAATAATTTTTAATACTTAGCAGTAATAGTATTTATTAGATGGATGTTACACATAGTTCTACATACTTTATTCATCTTAGTTTATCAACTGTAACAACCGCCCTACCTGTAAGTATTCTTATAATTCTCCAAATTTTATAGAAGAGAAAACTGGGGCACGAAGAGATGAAGGCTCTTACTCAAGTCACATGGCCAACAAGTGGCAGAGCTAGGGTTTGAACCCTGGATGTAGGAGTCTGTGTCCATAATCATTATGTTATTATTGACTTTAGGTTTGCACAGTACATTACAGGAGGGGATGGCCAAGTTCTCCAGAGCTATTTTCATCCCTCCTTTTACAATACAATGAACTAGTTGTAAAGAATTTACGAAGAGGTCAAAAGAGCTGGATGGTATGCTTCTGGAGGACAAAGACTATTCAAGTACGCGTGCACCCCAGCGTCTGAAGAATCCCAGCGCCTGTGGCTGGAACCAGGACATTGATTCATCTCAACAGCAGAAGGGAGGCAGTGTTTTCTGATCACGTTGTGCTCCACACACCCTCTGAGGCTTCACATGCATTAACTATTTGAACGCTCTCAATTCCATCAGGTGGATACTCTTATCCACGTTACAGGTGACAAGCACCCAGCCAAATACCCTGCATACAGCAAAGCAGAAAACTGAACTTTGGAACTCGCCCCAGGGCTCAGACACTCAGCTACTAGGCTAGAGTATAAGGACGACAACTTGATGAGGGACATGAGAGCTGGTCTCTTGTACATTGTGTGACCTGAGACCAGCCCCCTTCCTCCTCTGGCCTGTTTCCTCAGGGAAGATTGGGGTGGTGGGGTCCTCTCCAGCTCCATGCTTCTCTGCCCCTGATGGAGAAGGAGGCCTCACTATCACACTGGTGTGAAAACCTCAGGGTAAAGCAGGTTCTGCCAGCGAGAATGGCTATGGGCTGGCCAAAGGGACCTCCACAGAGGTCAGTGGCTGCACAGTCCCTGATGCTTACACAGCCAGGACCAGAGAGCCACAGATGCTCAGACCTACCCTGGTCACAATCAATTGGTCTCAAACGGGGATATTTGAGAGTGAAAGGAATGCTATTAAATTATGTAAGAACAGCCTAAGTCTCCCCCATCAGATGAACAAACAGAGAGAATGTGGTACGTACACAGGATGAAATGTTATTCAGTCTTTGAAAAAGAAGGAAATCCTATCATTTGTGACATTGTGGAATAACCTGGAGGATGGCGTGCTAAGTGAAATAAGCCAGTCACATGATGTCACTTATATGGGGAATCTAAAAGGTGAGAACTCATAGGGGCAGAGAGCAGGGCAGTGGTCACCCAGGGCTGGGGCAGAGGGAAGGATGAAGAAGGGGCAGATGGTGTTCAAAGGATGTGACGTTCCAGTTAGATGGGAGGAGCCGATTCTGGTTGTCCATTGCACAGCACGGAAACTATAGTTAATAATGAGGTATGCTTGAAAATGGCTAAGAATGTTCTCACTATAACAAAAGGATAAGTATATGCGATGGTGTATATGTTGATTTGCTTGTTTTAATTACTCCACAAAAAAAAATCAAAACATCATATTGCACCTATAAATATATACAATTACTTGTCAACTAATTTTAAAAATTTTGAAAAAATTTGTCTTATCATTGAGCTCACCATCATTATTTTTAAAAGTAATTGTTATTATAAAAGAATAAATATCATAATATATTCTTTAGAGTGAACAGAAACATGCGTTCACCTTCCTTAAAGCTAAACACTCAGAGAGTCGGCTGCACACGTGGGGGGTGCTGCTTCAAGTGCAATATATGTAATGTCTCATTTGACATTGGAGGGGCTGCTGGGACACGTTAGGTGGGGGATCTCCAAACTGGCCACACTGAATAAAAACAAGCTGAAGTAGGCACAAGCATCTCCGTGACAGCCAACGGTTAAACATCCTAATAGAAATTATATTTATCTTAAGAAGATTAAGGCTGTTCTATGGTAGCTATTGCTGCTGAAATTATAGCACAGCTGGGGCTTGGGCAGGGACGCTATCAGTTAAATGAGCCACACCCTTTGTTCATTCCTGTGAGAGGCTCTGGATGGCAGCTAGCTATATATTTCTGTAGTTATTAAAACAGAGGGAACCAATTAATTATTATTTGCTTCATTAAATCAGTTGGTATGGGATAGATTAGCCTGCATAGTAAATAACTTCCAAAAATCTCAGTACCCTGGAAAAGCAAAGGTTGGCATGGAATTATGCTGCCCATCTGCCCACGCAGCCAGGGGAATCCTCTCTGCACGCGCTGTCCCACGCCAAGACCCATCTGACAAAGCAGTCTCCACCCAGAATACTGCTTTCTCTCAGAGGAGAAAAAAGAGAACTTCAGAGGATCTTGCCCTGGCAATCACGTGTTCTTCTCACAGCTCATTGGCCAGAATGAATCTGACGAACCAGCACAACCAGGGAGGACTTGGCAGCGTGATCCCACCCTGTGCTTGGAATGGGAGAGTTTTTAAAATACTTGCTGAAGACCCTAAGGCCCACCACAGTGAAACACAGTTTTGTAGATGCTAACATCTTTAGCCCACCTTTAGCAAAAACCAGTTTTGTGCCAGGCATGGTGCTAGACATTGAAGACATAGCTCTCTAGTTTCACAATGTTCAGGGGTCCTTAAGGTTGAAGTTGTACAGAATGGTGTCTTTGAAGGTAGAAAATTCCAAAGACCTAGCTCTAGGCCAGCTGCTTCTTTGGCAGAAGGGAGAACTGAAGCCCAGAGATGCACTTGAGGGGACCCAGAGGGAAGAAGCCTGTTTTACATACCCCAGCACTCCAAGAAGGCACATGGGTGAGAGGAAGTTTAAGGAGGTCTCTGTGTTTAAAAGCTGTCTTGGAAGTTGCATAAATTACATGGGGTGTCCTGTTTATATGGAAAGACCAAGGAATGTAGACAAGATGGCCACTCTGAGGGTTATGACAGAGGCCAGCAAGGACATGAACCCTAAAAAGGGCCAGGAAAGCTGTGGTCAGCTGCTCTGACCTGGCACCAGGCTGAACATCAAGCTCTCTGCAAAGTCACTTGCGCTGATACTTAGACACGTGGGATGGGTGATCCCAGTCTGGAGGAGGGGAGACATCTCATAAAACAGTTCAAGTGTACATGGTTGAAAAGCAAAAACAAAAACTGTTCCAAAGCGTCTACCAACAAGACTGACTTATGTTCAATTTATAGGATGCTTTCGTTGGCCACATCAAACATCTGTGGAGTGGAGACATTGGAACATCTCCCCAGGCTTGGCTTGGGTGGGCCAAAGACCCTTGGACTTCATCTAGCTTGCCTTTGGACCTCATTTCTCTCACTTGATACACGTGATGTTAATACCCAGCACTGCAGGCTTCCAAGCCAAATTGTGTAAGAGGAATTCTGCAGTGCACCTGCCACTTGGCAAGCGTATTTCTGGCTTTCAGTAAGCACAGAAGGAATCTTAATTTCCTTTGCCTGTGACTTTGGTAGCTCAGCTCAACTAGCAATGACATTTTTCTGCACAAAAGGTTCCATTTGTTTACATGTCCTACATCGTATTAGTCTAGGCTTTGCCAACAAAGAGAAAAATTCCAGTGAATTAACACAATTGAAACATATTTCTTGTTCATGTCACCATCCTGCACTGGTGTTGGCAGAGTCATCCTCTCCGCCATCCTGGTGGCTGGGTGTATTGTCTACTCTGTAGTTTTAAAGGTTGCCCTGCGTGTTGACATCCTGGTGGGATGGGAGAGATTGAGAAGTGAGTTACATGATCGATGTAAGGCAGACTGAGAGGTCTCCAATAGCTGTGTGTTTGCAAACAAAAAAAAAAAAAAAAAAGAAGAAGAAGCATAGAACCTTAGTTTTCCATGAGGAAGCAGTGTAAACATTTGGCAGGGGAGATGAACAGTTAGCAGTCTTAATTATTAATCAAGAACAAACTGTGCTTCCCTGTAGCTTTTCTCACAATTGAAATAAATAAGTAAATAGATGCCAACAAGCCCATAGAGATAGGTGAGGTAGAGGGGAGTTGCTCTGGAGACCCCAGGGGTGCCTTTGGGAAGATTTGGGTGCCAAAGAGGTAGATTTGACCTGGGCCTTGAATTGAGAGAAAGAATTGTAATCCAAGATTACAAAGATTTGAATTGTAATCAAAGATTACACTTTGATTCTAATTTTCCTTACAACCAACATTTATGTCGTGTGTATCAGGCATCACATAATGAGGATACAAAGACAGAAAGAGGCAAACAGTGTGGGCAGAATCAGGAAACAACCAAAGCACGATCATGATGAAACCCAGTTATTTTATTAAACCATGGTTAACAGCAGATTAAACCAGATTTGGCTAACAAATTTTCCATTGACAAATATTATCAAATGTGCAAAACCCAAGTGCCCATCGATCCACGAATGGATTAATAAATTGTGGTACATGTACACCATGGAATATTATGCAGCCTTAAAGAAAGATGGAGACTTTACCTCCTTTGTGTTTACATGGATGGAGGTGGAACATATTCTTCTTAGTAAAGTATCCCAAGAATGGAAGAAAAAGTATCCAATGTACTCACCCCTACTATGAAACTAATTTAGGGCTTTCACATGAATGCTGTAACCCATTTGCAACCTAGGAATAGGGGGAAGGGGGAATGGAGTGGAGGGAGGGGGGAGGTGAGTGGAAGGAGGGGGATGGGTGAGAATACACTTGTGGTGCATCTTACAATGTTATATGTGAAACTTAGTAAATGTGGAATGTAAATGTCTCAACACAATAACTGTGAAATTGCCAGGAAGGCTATGTTAACCAGTGTGATATAAACGTGTCAACCGGTCTGTGAAACTAGTGTATGACACCCCATGATCATACCAATGTACATAGCTATGAGTTAATTAAAAAATAATAATAATAAATAAATAAATACAAAACACACACACACACACACACACACACACACAACCAAAAACAAAGCAGTATATATATGTTGTTGAATATTGTCTGGGCAACACGTGGTCTTCTGGGGTATGAGATGTTAATCAAAGTGCTGATACGACTGAAGGCTGCTGATTTCTCAAACCCCAATGGGTAGACACCCTAAATCTCTCTTCAGCCCTCTTAAAAGGCACTTGTAACTTGTAAACTTGCCAAGCAGAAGATTTCCCAGGAAAGTGCTTGTCGCTGGAATCACTGCTGAAGTGGCTATCCACTTACCCAGTGTGCCAAAACTGGTCTCACTTTGCCCCTGAGGGTTAGGGCTGTAAGGCAGCTCAGTCCCCGCCCTTAGGCTACTCAGTCACTAGGTTACCAGCTCCCGCCCGATTCTTGCTCTGCAACCCTGAGGGCGGAGTTTGCTGGGGCAGATCACTCACAATGGCTTCCTGTGGCCCACAGCCAGACACTATTAGCTCCGCCTGGCTCAGCGGCTCAGACTGGGGCCCTCGACAATGGCCAAAGTTCTCCACACTCCCACTCAGGCTCTCCCCAAGGCAGTTCAACTGAGTGCCAAGTCCAAAGACACCAAAACGGTTCACAGGTAAGGCCTTTCCGGTTTGCAGTCTCGTTGCTACTATACTTACAGTTGCTGGCGGATTGAGACCGATTGAACACACATGACCACTTGCCGGTTTTCCAGTTTTAGTCCTCCTCTTGGGGTCCATAAGTCTCTCACTGACTCCCTGTATCCTCACAGGGATGATTATAGGCAGATCTCACCAGCCAGAGATGCCTGGAGTCCTATCTCCCCAGACTCATGGTGCCCAGATGCAAGGAAGCTGTTACTCAGCCACCATCTTGAAAAGCTGTGTTGTTCCTCTTGTTTTTCTATCCTTTCTCTTCAGCTAAACTGTTTATGACAGAGATATTATTTTTAAGTTTTGAAATTCTTTCTTCTGCCAGATTAAGCCTAATCTTATGGCTTTCTACTGTGCTTTGTAATTCCTTAACTGAATTTTTCACTTCCAGATGTTCTGTTTGTTTTTTCTTTAATACTTTAATTTCTTTTTCTTTTCTTTTCTTTTTTTTTTTTTTTTTTTTATTGTTGGGGATTCATTGAGGGTACACGGAACCAGGTTACACTGATTACTTTTGTTCTAATAAATAAGGACCCTCGTATATTTGTGACCTGCCCCCAAAAGGTGTACCACACCGATTGACCACTCACCCCATCCCTCCTTCCCTTTCTCAGCTCTCCACATCCCCCAACCCCCACTGTGTACTGGGACCTTAATTGTCCTCATATCAGAATTGAGTACATAGGATTCTTATTTCTCAATTCCTCTGATGCTTTACTAAGAATGTTGTGTTCTGCATCCATCCAGGTTAATAGAAAGGATGTAAAGTCTCCATATTTTTTGTATACCGTGCAATATTTGATTTCTTTATTTAGGTTGGTATCCATTGATAAGGAGTTATTGTTTTCTTTAAGGTTTTTTTTATATTTCTTGAATGTTTCTGTCAGTTTCTTCCCATCTGGCCTCTCTCTTAAGAGCCAAAGGGATTAGAGCTAATGCACTTATCTCTGATACCCCAAAGATCAGTCCCTGTGTATGTCAGGAAGAAGAATATTGGTCCCTTATATCCTATGGATTTATTTAGTATGTTTAATAAATCTCTTGGGTAACTTTGGATCTGCTGTCTTCACCTCTTCCTGACAGAATGTAGTTAGTTAAGACCCCTCACTTACTTTTGGCAATGGTAGGTGGTTCTTATGAGTGTGAATCAACCACATCCTCTTGCTTGAGTTGAAAGATGATTTGAAGGGCTACTTCACTATTCTCCCAGTTATTGATTGATGTCTTGTGAAAGGGAATCAGTTGCCTAGCTGTTCTTCTCTGGTCCCCCACATAGAGCACCTGAGTGCCCCAAGTATTAGGAGGGACCCTGTAGCTCCCAGGAGGTTTCTTGATATCCATTGTAGTAGAAGGCTGAGATGGATCCCCAAAGTGGAGGAAGGATCAAGGCAATTCATAGCTGGTTTGCATGAGCCTCCTTGTCAGTAGGTGGCACCTGCAGGAAGAAACAAGCACAGTGCTGTTTCTGGGATCTAGAAAGCTTCCAGTCCCTCAGGAGAAGCACTCAAATACCCCAGGTGGTGGGTGGGGTTCTGAAGCATCCAGATGAGTCCTTAGTCTGCTATAGTCGAGGCAGGTGGGGGAGTGTAGCTGGGCAGGCCTTGGTTGGGTTAGCTGGCCCTCAAGCTCCATAGAAGTTTACCAGTCAACTGTTCTTGGTGAGGATCAAAAGTCTGCTCCCTATTTTACAGTGTAACCCCAGAGAGAGAGACTGAAATTGTCCTATCCACCCAGAAAGTCTGTTGATAGAGGTAGATCTGTTCAAGATTCACAGACTATTTGCTTGCAGCGGGTCTTGCTCTTCTTCCATACAAACATCAACCAATAACTGGGAGAACAATGAATCTTCCAAATGAAGAAAACAGGGTATGGCTCCACATTTCCCCCAGTGACCAGTGGCAGGCTAAATCTCAGGCTAGCTGAGCTTCCCTGTGCTGTGGGCCAGGAAGTTTCTCACCCAGGACCCCAGCTTGAATTGTGGGTGCAGCCCTCCTAGGGGAGAAGGGGTTCCCTGTGAGCACATCATAACTAGGACCCACACTTCTCTTTCTCCACTGATCTGCCTTAATAGGCTTCTTCACCTCCCTAGCACAAGTAAGTCAATACCAGACCAAAACAGACCATACCAGGGAGAACCATGCTTGTCCTGAGTGGCCCACGGGGTGCCTGAGCAGATTCAAAGTTCCATTGCTTTAGGGCATGCCCAGCTCCAATGGAGCCACTAAGTACACATTACCAGGGCAAGTCTATGAGGAAGAAGCTTACAGTCTGAGCACACCTTGATCTGGGGACTCTGAGGGGAAAGACTTGAGTCCCATAGTCTGTGGAAACCTAAGTGTTGTGGCTCAGTTGTCTCAGCAGCCATAAATGGGAGAGGAGAGGAAAAGAAAAGCATCCAACAGAAGGAACATAGAAATATGGTTGTAAAGGCATCTTCCCTGAATGTGCAGGCTCTGGAATTATGGAAATCACCCACCATCTGCTGGACCCCTCTGCATTCTGCAATCTTGGCTGGAGTTTGGAAATATCCTTCTTTCTGGCCTGCAGATCTCTCTGGTGTTCTCCTTTGCCAACACCTTGCTCCTTCTTGTTCTGCTCTGCATCTTCTTCTATAGAATCTCTTTTAGGTACTAGTACTTTTCCTCAGAATTATACCTATTCCATGATGGTTTATTAGGTTTTGTGTTTGTTTGTTTTTTTCTTTTTTATCTAAAACTTTTCTTTCTGAAGGTCAGGCAGCTGATGTTTCTGGCCAGCAATCTTACCTCTTTCAATCTTCTTAAATAAAACAACTGCCATACTAACATTTTGCCTCCTGCAAAACTAAGTTTTATATTTGAAGAAGAATTAAATATTTTACTGACAAATGAACTTTGAAGAAAGTTTTCCCAACTAGATCTGCCCTGGAGGATGTACTAATACCTGCACTATATATGGAACAGCACAACATATCCCCACCAGTGTAAAACTACCTAGAACAAAAGGTCAAAGCCTAGATACTACTGTGGCCCAAGTGATAAACAGAAATAAAGTATGACACAATAGGATAAATATAATCTGCCCCACTTATCAATTCTCTCAACAAATGTGAATGGCTCGAATCCCTGACTGGAGAAACATAGACTTGTAGGATGTGCATCTAACCTTCAAAGACACAATCAGACTCAAGACGAATAGATTGAAAATATACCCCATGTGAATAGAAACCAAAAGAAAGCAGGAGTGGCAATTTTCATCAAAAATACCATTGATTTCAAGCAACAAAAGTAAAGTAAGACAAGGAGAGGCATTATTTATTGGTCAAAGGAACAACACAAGAAGACATATCAATCCTCAACATTTATGCACCAACTTGGGTGCTAACAGATTCAGAAAGCAAATTCTATTTGATCTAAAAAAAAAAAAAAATGGTAAACAACAATACCACACTAGCCAGAGACTTCAACAGTCCACTCACAGAACTGGACATATTCTCCAAGAAGAAATTGAATAAAGAAACTAAAACAAATGGACCTAATGAACATTTACAGAACATTTCATCCCTATACTACTAAATGTACATTCATCTCATCAACTCATGGATCACTCTCCAAGATTTATAATATCCTAGGTCAAGGATATTATAACAAATCTGAACAAGTCTGAACAAATTTTTAAAAAATAGAAATTTTACCGTGTGTATTTGTAGACCATAGCAGAATAAATTGGAAATCAATTCCAACAGAGACACTTGTTCTTACACAACGGCATGGAAATTAAACAATAACTGAATGATGGTTGCGTGAAGGAGGATATAATGATGGAAATCAAAAGATTCTTTGAACTAAATGACAATTGGTTTACAAACATTCAAAACTTGAGGGATATTGCAAAAGCAATTTTGAGAGAAAAACTCTTTCCCTTAAATGCTCATATCTAGAAATCAGAAAGCTCACAAGCCAACCATCTAATGAATCATCTCAAGAAACTGGAAAACAAAGAGAAAACTAATCCTAAACCAAACATAAGAAAATAAATAACCAAGATCAGAGCAGAACAAAATGAAATGAAGAACAAAAGAGCCATACAGAAGATTAATAAAGCAAAAAGTTGGCTCTTTGGGATGATGAAAACATTGACAAGTCTTTGGCCAGATTAATGAGAAATGAAAAAGTAAGGTCTCTAATAGGCTCAATCGGCAATGAAAGAAAGGTGAAATAACAACAGACATCACAGAAATACAAAACATCATTGTTGAATACTATAAAAATTTCTGTACTCGGGCGGCGCCTGCACTCAAAGGGGTAGGGCACCAGCCCCATATGTCGGAAATTGGTGGGTTCAAACCCAGCCCCAGACAAAAATTGCAAAAAATAAAAATAAAAATTTCTGTACTCATAAATTTGAAAGCACGGAGAAAATGGACAAATTCTTGGAATTACACTACCTCCCTAGACTCAACCAGGAAGAAATAGAACTCCTGAACTGACCAATATTAAGTATACCCAAATGGAAAGAACAAAAAATCTTCCAACAAATGTCCTGGACCAGATGCTTTCACACTAGAATTCTACCAAACCTACAGAAAAGAACTTGAATCTGTATTACAGGCACTATCCATAACATTAAAAGTGAAAGCACCCTCCCCATCTCATTCAATGAAGAAAATATCACCTTCATTCCAAAGCCAGGAAAGGACATAACAAAAAAAGAAAAGTACAGACCATTATTATTTATTTCTAATAAATATAGATGCAAAAATTCTTCATAAGATCTCATCAAAGAGAATCAGCTGCACATCAAAAAAATAATTCATCATGACCAGGTAGGCTTCATTCCAGAGATGTAAGTCTGGTTCAACATACACAGATCTATAAATGGAATTCACCATATAAAAAAAAAGTTTAAAAAAAAAACTGTATGGATCCTCTAAATAGATGCAGAAAAAAATATTTGTCAAAATTCAACATTCATTTTTGATTAGAACACTTAAGAAAATTGGCATAGATGGGACATTATCAAACTGACAGAAGCCATCTATGACAAACCCACAGCCAACATTATATTGAATGGAAAAAAATGAAAGCATTCTCACTTATAACTAGAACCACACAAGAATGCCCACTACTAATCAATATAGTTCTGGAAGTCCTAGCCAGAGCAATCAGACATGGGAAGAATATTAAGAATATCCAAGTGGGGAAAGAAGAAGTCAAAGTATTGCTCCTTGTTGAAAATATGATCTTACACTTAGGAAACTCCAAGACCCCAACTAAGAACATCCTGGAATTGATAGATAAATACATCAACATCTCATGTTACAAAATCAATAGCTTTCATATACACCAGCAAGAGTCAAGCTGAGAATCAAATCAAAGACATAATACTTTTCACAGTAGCATCAAAGAAAATTAAATATCTTGGATTGTATTTTAAAAAGAGGTTAAGGGTCTCCACTTAAAAACACTAAGAACTACAAAACCCTAAGAGAAAAATTTTCAAGAGACATAAACAGATAGAAAAATATTACACTCATGGATTGATAGATCCAACATTGTTAAAATGTCTATACTACCCAAACAGATTGACAGATTCAGTGCAATCCCCTTAAAATACCAATATCATATTTCACAGATCTTAAAAAAAAGTATTTGGTGGTGCCTATGACTCAAAGGAGTAGGGCGCTGGCCCCATATACCAAAGGTGGCAGGTTAAAACCTGACCCCGGCCAAAAACTGAAAAAAAAAAAAAAAAAAAGTATTATTCTTTGTATGGAATCATAAAAATACCCTGAAATAGCCACTGCAATCTGACATAATAAGAACAAATATGAAGGCTTCACTTTATCAGACTTGAGGATATACTACAAGACTGTAGTAATCAAAACAACATGGTGTTGGCATAAAAATAATAGAGGCATGTCCCTATCAATTAGAGCAGAGAATTCAGATATGAAACCATCCTCATATAGCCATCTGACCTTTGACAAGGCAAACAAAAGCATACACTTGAGAAAAAAATCCCTATTGACTAAATGGTGCTGGGAGACCTGGAAAACAAAATTGAAAAGACTGAAATAGAATCCGCAATTCTCACCATTCACAAACATTAATTCACAATCGATAAAAGATTTAAACTGAAGGCATGAAACTGTAAGAATTCTAGAAGAAGAAAATATTGGAAAAACTCCTATAGATATTGGCCTGGGGAAGAAATTTACGAAGAAGACTCCAATGGCAATCTCAGCATCAACAAAAATAAAAAATAAGACCTTATCAAGTTAAAAAGGTTTTCCATACCCAAGATTACAATAAACAAAGCAAATAGACAACATACAGAATGGGAGAAGATTTTTCTTTTTTTATTTCAGATTAATATGAGAGTACAAACAATTAGATTACAACATCTGCATTTGTCAGGTAAAGTCCCTGTTGTAGTTGTGTCCTGAACCAAGTAGGTGCGTGATATATCCTTACATTGTGCCCATAGGTGGAAGTACACCAGTTCCCCTCCCTTTCCCTCTTCTTCATTCCCCCCACCCCAACTTGAATTAAATTGAATTTTTCTCTTGTGTGGGTGTGTATGAGTTCATCTATGGGCTATATATTAGTATTGAATACATTGGACACTTGTGTTTACATTCTTGTGATATTTTACTAAAGAGAATGTGGGATAAGATATTTGCATGTTTCTCATATGCTAAAGGACTAATAACCAGAATCTACAATAAACTCAAGAAAATCTGTAAGAAAAAACAACAAACATTTGCATTAAAAATTGGGTGAGAGTTATGAACAGAAAATTTTCAAATAAAGGTAGACTTAAAGCTAATTAACACACGTAAACAACACTCAACATTTCCAATCATCAGGGATATGCAAATTAAAATGGCATTGAGATACCATCTAACTCTAGAGAGAATGGCTCACATCAGATGGTGGTTTGAATGTGGAGAGAAGAGAACACTCATACACTGTTGGTAGGACAGAAAACTAGTTCAGCCTCTATGAAAATTAGTATGGAGATACCTTAAAGAACTTAAAGTATTCCTGCCATTTGATCCAGCAGTCTCTCTACTAAGTGTTTACCCAAAGGAAAAGATGACTTTTTATAAGAAAGACACTTGCCCTTGAATGTTCATAGCACAATTCACCATCACAGGGATGTGATAACAGCCCAGGTACCCATCAATATGTTAATGGTTTAATAAATGTGGATATGTATACCATGAAATACATCCATAAAAAAGATGTGGCTTAGTATCTTTTGTAACAACCTGGATGGAATTGGAGACCATTCTCCTAAGTGAAGTATCACATGCATAGAAAAATAACCAACACATGTACTCAAAACTAAATGGGAGGTTCAGCACCTGTAGCACAGTAGTTATGGTGCCAGGAACAAATACCAAGGCTGGTGGGTTCAAACCCCTCCCAGGCTAGCTAAACAACAATAACAACTGCAACAACAAAAAAAACTAGCTGGCCATTGTAGTGGGTACCTGTGGTCCCAGCTACTTGGGAGGCAGAGGCAAGAGAATTCCTTAGGCCCAAGAGTTTGAGGTTGCTGTGAGCTGTGATGCCATGTACTGTACTGAGGGCAACATAGACTCTGTCTCAAGAAAAAAAAAAAAAAAAAAACTAAATTGGAACTAGTTGATCAACACCTACATGCTCATATGAAAGCAAAACTCAGTGAAATTCAATGAGAGGTTAGGGGAAGATGCAAATGGGTAAATTCCCACCCAATGGTACATTGCACACTTTCTGGGTGAAGAGCACACCTATAACTTTGACTTAAAATATACCCAAGCAAACAGGAAAGGAAAGGAAAGGAATGGAAAGGAAAGGAAAGGAAAGGAAAGGAAAGGAAAGGAAAGGAAAGGAAAGGAAAGGAAAGGAAAGGAAAGGAAAATAAAAGTTTTATTTCTTACAAGAAAAAGAAAAGTTGGTCGATCATTTTAGTTTGCCCTCACTTTTATCTATAATTTTCCTTCCTACTAATCTTTACTTCACTCCTTCACAGGATGTGCTTCTTGTAAACAAGAAGAAAATTTAAAGGCAGAAAGCATTAATAAAATATATTAAGTACCGAAGTTATAGAAAGAAAAATTAGGTCAAGTTTCTTTCACCTAAAAATAAACAAATAAATAAAGTTTCTTTCACCTACATATTAAACTTCATGAAGACATTCATGAGCAAATACTTTGTTGCCCAAACAAAGCTGAAACATGTTAAGTAACAGAACAAAACAATACCTCTGTCTCAAGTTAACCAAGTTATGGAGCACAATATCTATTGTGAACAGAAATTAATTAATTATAGGGAAGCATATTATATATCAAACTGGAGTAAAAAAGAAGCCAGATGACAGAAGACATGGAAATCTTGTTCAGAATATTAAAATACAATGTTGTTTCAAAAAAATCCATGAAAAAGACTTTATAATCCCCTGGATATAGGGTTTCTTGTTTTTTTATACCACTATATAATCAGTATAATGCTATTTTTACAAAATACATTTTGCCATAAATGTTATTTTCATATGATAAAATCAACATAAAGGAAAATTTGTTATATATATATATATATATATATAACGAGTTTATATATATACATATATATCAAAATAAAGTGAAACTTCATATATATATATATACTTGTTATATATTTTTTTCTTCCTTTTCCAATTGCTTATTTATATAATATATATGCCAAGTGAAACTTGATATATATAAATAATAAATAAATAATATATATAATATATATGATATATATTATATATATATATAATACATATAATATGATATTATATATATGGGTAAATTCCATATATATGAAATATATGATATATATTATATACATATAATATATATAACAAGTAAAACTTGATATATATAAATAATATATATTATAGGATATATATCATTATATATAATATATATATATAATATATATATATATATATATATATAAAGTTTCACTTGGCATATATATTATATAAACAAGCAAATGGAAAAGGAAGAAAAATCCAACCCCAAACTAGGCAGAAGAAAAGAAATAACCAAATGAGAGAAGAAGTAAATAAAATCAAGAATACAAGAATCATTTGGAAGGTCAGCAAAACAAGTTGATTCTTTGAGAAGATTAATAAAATCAATAACCCTTGGACAGACTAACAAGAAACAGAAAAGTAATATCTCTAGTGTCTTCAATCAGAAATAAAAAATGAGACACAGAGATTGGATTAAAGATGGTGGACAAGTAACAGCTTCCCTGTAACTGGGTACAGCGAGTCTGGGGAGACAAGACTCCAGGCATCTCTGGTTGGTGGGATCTGCCTATAATCATTCCTTTGAGGATACAGGGAGCCAGCAAGGGAATTCTGGACCCCAGAAGGAGGACAAAAACAGTGGAAAACTGGCAAGTGGCTGCGTGTGTTCGATCAACCTAATCACACCGCCAACCGTGAGTACAAGCAGCAGTGAGACTGCAAACCGGAAAGGCCTTACCTGTGAACTGTTTTGGTGTTCTTGGCATTGGCACTCAGTTGAGCTGCCTTGGGGAGAGCTTGAGCAGGAGTGTGGAGAACGTTGGGCATTGTCAGGGACCCCACAATGAGCCACTGAGCTGGGCGAAGTAAGCCATTGTGAAAGAACTGCTCGGGCAAGCTCCACCCTCAGGGTCCCAGAGCAA
>CAUYPK010125879.1:0-11125 GCA_963574355.1 Loris lydekkerianus
TCAGTAGACTGGCCAGAGCTGCCGAAGCCCAACTGTTCCTGACAACATTATTCCTCTGGTTTGCTGGTCTCACTGTTATGATGAGGTTGAGGCTGTTTGCAATCATCATGTCGGTTATTTGATCAAGACTCTTCCCTGAAACTTCTGTGCCATTAACTTCTAAAACTTCATCATTAACAGCTAATAGTCCTGTGCTTTGAGCTAGACCTCCTGGGACAAGCCTAGATATAAAGATCCCTGGGACCTACTTTAAGCCAAAGCCATCCCGAATGTAGAATCCCAGGGGTTTCTCCATGCCTTATTTGTGAAAACGAACCCTACGATGTGTTTCCGGGAGAAAATCCACATCTATGATAGAAGACACAGGTCTAAAGTCTTGGGGCATACTAATGTGTGTGCCACTATGTGTGGCTTCTTTCTGTGGTTATCAGGCCACGAGACATTGGTTAAAACTTTTTTCTTTATTAGTGTGTCTGTACCAAAGGCACTATAGTCCACTTCTTCCTTCTTTTGTATAAAAATCCTAAGCAGTGGGTTGGCTGTTGACACAGCTTTGTGGTAATTATTATTTATAGGCAATAAGTCTCCATGGATGTCTGCGTAGCCTACTAAAACATCAACATCGGGTATCTTATGAAAGTGTGGCAGTAATCCATAAAATTCCTCAAATTTCCCAAGTTTTGATCTCTCCAGTGAAAATTGATAAAATTCAGCTCCAAAGTTGCTCTTCGCCTCCATGGTGCCCAGGCAGTCGCTACCGTCCCATGCCGGTGGCTGCGGTTCATACTGATCGCCGGGCCTCGCGGCGGCCTCCACTGACCCCAGCAGTCCCTCAGGAGCGCGCAGAGCTAGTGCTCGGCCAACGGGCGCGGATCACGGCTGCACCCTGGCGCCTCCTCACAGGCACCTGCAGAAGAGGAGGCCGCAGCTTGGGCGGCAGCTCTGAGCTCCCTGGCTATTTCTGTTGTTGTTGTTGTTGTTGCAATTGTCATTGTTTTAGCGGGGTTCAAACACTCCAGCCTCGCTGTATGTGGCCAGTGCCCTACCCACTGAGTTATGGGCACCACTGCTTCTTTTTTTTTCTTGAGACAGTTTAACTTGTCGCACAGCTCACAACAAATTCAAACTCTTGGGCTCAAGTGATTTTTTTTTTTTTTTTTGGTTTTTAGCCGGAACTGGGTTTGAACCTGCCACCTCCGGCATATGGAGCCAGCGCCCTACCCCTTTGAGCCACAGGTGCTGCCCAGCTCAAGTGATTCTCTTGCCTGAGCCTCCCAAGTAGCTGGGACTACAGGCACCCGCCACAACACCCAGCTAATTTTAGAGATGGGGTCTTGTTCTTGCAGAGGCTGGTCTTGAATCTCTGAGCTCAGGCAATCCACCTGCCTCAGCTTCCCAGAGTGCTAGGATTACAGGTGTGAGACACTGCACTCAGCCTATTTTATTTTATTTATTTATTTTGAGACAGTCTATGTCGCCCTGGATAGAGTGCTGTGGCGTCACACCTCACAGCAACCTCCAACTCTTGGGCTTAAGTGATTCTCTTGCCTCAGCCTCCCAAGCAGCTGGGACTACAGGTGCCCACCACAACATAGGGCTATTTTTTGGTTGCAGTTATTATTATTTAGCTGCCCCGAGCCTACCAGTCTCAGTGTATGTGGCTGGCATTGTAACCACTGTGCTATGGGTGCCGAGCCACCCAGCCTATTTTAATGACTTTTAATACACTCTTCCAAACTGCACTCTAAGGAGATCATATGCATCTTCTACACTCCCACCAGCATTATATGAAAATGTGTTTGCCTATATCCTCTCCAACCCAAAATATTATGGTTTAAAAAATATTGTCGGGCAGCGCCTGTGGCTCAGAGTAGTGTGCTGGCCCCATATGCCGGAGGTGGCAGGTTCAAACCTGGCCCCGGCCAAAAACTGCAAAAATAATAATAATAAAAATAAGAAATAGAACTTTAAAAAAAATACATTGTCAGCCGAGTGCAGTGGCTCATGCCTGTAATCCTAGCACCCTAGGAGGCTGAGGCTGGTAGATTGCTTGAGCTCAGGAGTTCAAGAACAGCCTAAGCAAGAGGGAGACTCTGTCTCTACTAAAAAAAAAAAAAAGCTGTTAGTCCCAGCTACTCAGGAGGCTGAGGCAAGAGGATCATTTGAATCTGAGCTGGAGTTGCTGTGAGCTATGATGATGCCATGGCACTCCAGGGCTACACAGTGAAAAATCTGTTTTTTTTAAAAAAAAAAAAAAAAGAAAGAAAGAAAATTGCTAATTGGCCGTATGGGGTGGCTCAAGCCTGTAATCGTGGAACTCTGGGAGGCCAATGTGGGAGGATCCCTTGAGCTCAGGAGTTGGAGACTAGCCTCAGCAAGGGTAAGATCCTGTCTATACTAAAAACAAAATTAGTTGGGTGTGGTGGTGCATCCCTGTAGTTCCAGCTACTGGGGAGGCTGAGGTAAGAGGATTGCTTGAGCCCAAGAGTTTGAGGTGGTTGTGAACTATGATGCCACGACTCTCTACCTAGTGGGACAGAATGAGACTCTATCTCAAATAAAACAAAACAAAGAGCTGTGTAATATGTGAATAGTTGCATGATCTGGATGTGCAATAATTTATATAATAAACCTTTTTCAAATAAAAAAACAACTAAAAACTGTCCTGGCATGGCAGCTCATGACCATAATCCTAGCATTTTGGGAGGCTGAGGTGGGAGGATTGCTTGAGGCCAGAGAGTTCAAGACCAATCTAAGTAAGAGTGAACCATGTCTCTACAAAATATATACATATATATATATAGCAGCGCCTATGGCTCAAAGGAGTAGGGCGCCAGCCCCATATGCCAGAGGTGGTGGGTTCAAACCCAGCCCCGGCCAATATATATATGTATATATTTGACTGGGTGTGGTGGTGGTGCTGGCCCGTCATCCCAGCTTGTTGCTGCTTGGGAGGGAGAAGCAGGAGAATTGCTTGAGCCCAGGAGTTTGAAGTTGTAGTGAGCTGTGGTTACACCATGGTACTCTAGTCTGGGAAACAGTGAGACTCTTAAAAAAAACCCAAAAAATAAAAAAGAGGCGGCACCTGAAGCTCAGTGAACAGGGTGACAGCCACATACACTGAGGTTGGCGGGTTCGAACCTGGCCCAGGCCAGCTAAAACAACTGCAACAAAAAAATAGCCAGGCATTGTGGTGGGCACCTGTAGTCCCAGCTACTTGGGAGGCTGAGGCAAGAGAATTGCTGATGCCCAAGAGTTTGAGGTTGCTGTAAGCTGTGACACCATGGGACTCTATTGAGGGCGACATACTGAGACTCTGTCTCAAAAAAAAAAAAAAAAATTAATCTCAAATGCACTATTTTCTCCAACTACAACTGTAAGATTTACACCATTTCATTTCTTCAACCTCATCAGGCTTCAGTCCCTGATGACCTTCCATATTTTTTCAACCTAATAGCCTACTCCTCTATGTTTACACCTCTATCTGGCCAGAATCGGAGACCAGAAGCTCACATCCTGTAATCTCATGTTCATCTATCATCTCTACTCCTCAAAACTTCAACCCATTACCATTTCAGCTGTTTTCCGTGGCCCAATTTTCCTCACAGCTGAGTACTGATGGAAGAAGAATACTACCTTGTGGATTGGCACAATTACAAATTCATGATTTCTCATTGCTCCGCCTCCCATGCTGCCCAGCAAGTTTATGTGCTAAGCAGAGAAGGTGCTAGTTAACTGTCAAATGAGTATTTATGACTGGGTCCCTAATAAGCCATCTCCCATAGTACCTATTTCAAGTCTTTACTACTTTCTCAAGTTGCCTTCTGCCTTCTCTTTTAGCAGATCAAAAAAATCTCCCCTTCTACTTCAAAGTAAAAATAAGAGCTCAATACCAATACGTGGACTCCCCCATTAATTTACTAGTATACCAATAGTGTTCATCCTTGACTCTTCCCTTTCACCCAGATATCCATTCGTTCCACAAATATTTGAGGATTTCATATGTACTAGGCAGTGTCTAAAAATAATGTGTTGGGGGTGGGGCATAAAAGACAAAGGGAACAACCTGAGCAATGAGGACAGTGGACACTTTTTTTTTTTTAGACAGAGTATCAAACTGTCACCATGGGTAGAGTGCCATAGCATCATATCTCACAGCAACCTCCAACTTTCAGGCTCAAGCGATGCTTTTGCTTCAGCTTCCCGAGTAGCTGGGACTATAGGTGCCTGCCACAATACCTGGCTATTTTTAGAGGCGGGGGTCTTCCTCCTGCTCAGACTGGTCTTGAATCTGCGAGCTCAGGTGATCCACCTGCCTCAGCCTCCCACAGTGCTAGGATTACAGGCATAAGCCACCGTGGTTGGCCTCTGTTAAGAGCAATTAAGAAGCAAGAGAGATCAGAACTGTTTTTAGAATGCTACAAAAATGAAACTACCGTTACTGACCATAAAACTTTTGTTTGCAGGTGGCACCTGTGGCTCAAAGGAGTAGGATGCCGGCCCCATATGCCAGAGGCGGCGGGTTCAAGCCCAGCCCCAGCCAAAAACTGCAAAAGAAAAAAAAAATAGTATAAAAAACTTTTGTTTGTATCTTGCATCCAGTACAGGTCTATAAACATGACATGAAAATGACTTTATAAACTACCTGTACATCACAATACATCCTTGTTCTCTTCCTCCTTCTTTTGGCTACAGGTTACCACTGGTATCGCTTTCTAGTCAAAATGCCAAAGGTAGCAAAAATATGAGTCAGCCAGATGTGGTGGCATGTGCCTGTAGTTCCGGCTACTTGAGAAGCTGAGCTGTGAGGATTACTTAAACCCAGTGGTTCAAGGTTACAGTAAGCACTCCAGCCTAGGCAAGAGACTCTGTTTTTTTTAAAAAAAAAAAAAAAAAAAAAAAGCCAGAGCCAGGCATAGTGGCTCACACCTGTAATCCTAGCACTCTGAGGCCAAGGTGGGTGGATTGCCTGTGCTCACAAGATTGAGACCAGCCAGAGCAAGAGTGAGACTCCCATCTCTAAAAATAGCTGCATGTTGTAGAGGGTGCCTGTAGTCCCAGTTACTTGGAGGTTGAAGCAAGAGAATCGCTTGAGCCCTTGAGTTTTAGGTTGTTGTGACACCACTACACTCTGCCTAGGGCAACAAAGTGAGACTCTGACTCAAAAAAAAAAAAAAAAAAAAAATGCCAGATGACTGCTAATAAATTCTTTCCTATTTACTTAGGAAATAGTGTTCTCTCTTCCTAAGTTATTCTCCATCTTAACACATAGTGTTTCAAGAGCTATTTAAACTCTGCAGGATAACCCCACGATTATTCAAGTTACTAAAGGGCCATGTTAATTCCAAAAAATGTTCACCTGGGTTTTTATTTTTTACTTATTGTTTTGAGACAGAGTCACACTTTGTGTCCCTTGGTAAAATGCCGGAACTTCAACTCTTGAGCTCAAGTGATTCTCTTGCCTCAGCTTCCTTAATAACTGGGACTACAGGCACCTGCCACAATGCCCAGCTTTTTATAGATGAGGTCCTGCTCTGGCTCGGGCTAGTCTCAAACTCGTGAACTCAGGTAATCCACCCTCCTTGGCCTCTCAGAGTGCTAGGATTACAGGTGTAAGCCACCATGCCCACACTCTCACCTGGGTTTTTTTTTTTTTTTTTTTTTGAGTCAGAGTCTCAAGTCTCAAGCTGTCGCCCTGGATAGAGTGCTGTGGCATCATAGCTCACAGCAACCTCCAACTCTTAGGGGTCAAGTGATCCTTTTGTTTTTCTATTTTTAGTAGAGATAGGGTCTTGCTTTTGATCAGGCTGGTCTTGAACTCATGAGCTCAAGCTATACAACGCACTACACCTGGTCTGATAAACATTTTTTTTTTTGAGACAGAGTGTCAAGCTGTTGCCCTGAGTAGAATGCCGTGGCGTCATAGCTCACAGTATCCTCCAACTCCTGGGCTTAAGCGATTCTCTTGCCTCAGCCTCCCAAGTAGCTGGAACTACAGGCACCCGCCACTACACAAGGCTATTTTTTGGTTGTACTTGTCATTGTTGTTTGGCAGGCCCAGGCTGGATTCGAACCCATCAGCTCTGGCGTATGTGGCTGGTGCCGTAGCCACTTAAGCTACAGGTGCCGAGCCAACATTTTTTATTATTTTTTTTTTTTTGAGAGAGTTTCACTGTGTCGCCCTCCGTAGGATGCCATGGTGTCACAGCTCACAGCAGCCTCAAACTCTTGGGCTTAAGTGACTCTCCTGCCTCAGCTTCCCAAGTAGCTGGGACTACAGGTGCCAACCACAATTCCCAGCTATATTTTTGTTGCAGTTGTCATTGTTGATTTTAGCTGGCCAGGGCTGGGTTCAATCCTGCCAGCCTCAGTGTAGGTGGCTGACGCCCTACCCACTGAGCTGCGGGCACTGCCATAAACCACATTTTTGAAATCAACTTCTGTAGAAATGATGAAAGACACAAAAAGGCATCTGTGATATGGCTCTACCCTAGTCTTGTAACCAAACAGTATGAGAAACATTTTTTTTTTTGAGACAGAGCCTCAAGCTGTCACCCTGGGTAGAGTGCCATGGCATCACAGCTCACAGCAACCTCCAACTCCTGGGCTCAAGCAAGTCTCCTGCCTCTGCCTCCCAAGTAGCTGGGACTACAGGCGCTTGCCACAACGCCTGGTTTTTTTTTTTTTGGTTGCAGTCGTCATTGTTGTTTGGCGGCCGGGGCTGGATTCGAACACGCCAGCTCAGGTGTATGTGGCTGGCGCCTTAGCCGCTTGAGCCACAGGCACCAAGCTGAGAAACATTTTCTTTATTCCTCTCTATCTCATCATACCTATTGATCCTTCACAGGCATAAAGTGGGGAAAATACCACCAACCTCATATATTGGGAAGATTAAAAAGAAATTTATTTAACAAACACTTAAGTAGCACTTGACAATAAGCAAGACCTATTCTATTTTACAATTAACACATTTAATCTTACCCAAAACCCTAAGAGATAGGAACTATTATCTTTCTTTATTTTTTTGAGACAGAGCCTCAAGCTGTTGCCCTGGGTAGAGTGCTGTGGTGTCACAGCTCACAGCAACCTCCAACTCCTGGGCTGAAGCGATTCTCCTGCCTCTGCTTCCCAAGTAGCTGGGACTACAGGTACTCGCCACAACACCCAGCTATTTTTTGGTTGCAGCCGTTATTGTTTGACAGGCCCAGGCTGGATTCAAACCTGCTAGCTCAGGTGTATGTGGCTGGCGCCTTAGCTGCTTGAGCCACGGACGTCGAGCCTATTATCTTTATTTTACGGATAGAGTAACTGAGGCACAGAGAAATAACTAAAATGTACTGGAGAGGCGGGGCAGTGGCTCACACATGTAATCCTAGCACTCTGGGAGGCCAAGGTGCATGGATTGCCTGAACTCACATGTTCAAGACCAGCCTGAGCCAGATCGAGACCTCATCTCTAAAAATAGCTGGGCCTTATGGTGGGCACTGCAGTCCCAGCTACTTGAGAGGCTAAGGTAAAAGAATTGTTGAGCCCAAGAGTATGAAGTTGCTGTGAGGAAGGGTAGGTTTGCAGAGTGGCCCCACAGCACTCAACCAAGGGTGACAAAATAAGACTGTCTTGCACACAAAAAAATAAAATAAATAAATTTTAACATGCTGGAGGTTACCAGCCAGTACTTGGCAGAACCAGGACTCAAATCTGAGACAGTTGGCCTGAGCCTACACTCTCTAGCATCCCCTGTGCTGACACTCTGAGATAATTTTGCCCCTTCATCAGTACTTGGCCTGTGGCAGCCTCTAGGAATAGTTGCTAACTTCACTATCATCATTATTTCTGCTGCACAATTCATTTTTACTATTCTGAAAATCTTTCCCCAAACAGTGAACATCACTTACAGTCCACAAAGTTCACTCATGCCTCACCTCCCTGACCTTGTGTAAGTTTTCTGCTCTAATCCAATCCTTGCACACCCTTGTACCCCCCTCAACACCAGGTGCACCCCCCCAAGGTATTTACTGATCTAGTGAGGAAGATGGGCTTGGCAGGGCTGGTTCTCTCTCAGCACAGAGATAATTAATAAACACCAGTAGGAAAGAATGAACCCCAATGATAGGTAGAAGTTGTCTCAGTTGCAAGACTTACGAAGGTCTGGGAAGGTGGTGCCTATACCTATGCAGGATGAAGAAGCCTGGACCTGGGGACTAGAGCAGGTGAAGGTGACAGGGCTTAACTACAAAAAAAAATTTTTTCCCTAAGCATGAAACAAAGTTTATTGAGAAAGGGTAAGTTTGCAGAGCAAGAGCAAGATATGGGTTTACTGAGCAACATAATTTTGTCATAGACAACAAACAGGACCCCTTTGTTGCCCTGAAGGGAAAGGCCTACTTTTTTTGTTTTCCTTAAGACATACTTCTCTGGTTGGAGACTCTTCTTGAGGGACAGCCTCTGGCTAGGAGCTAAAAGACAAGAGAGTCAGCCATCAAGATCATTCCCTTAGGGTGCCCCTCCCTCCCTAAGTGACAGTCTTAAATCATGGCTTCATCTTCACTCCCCCATTCAGCCATCAGTTTGTCTATTTTCTAGCCAAGATGAGGCAGCTGTGCTCTCATGGAAGGACCCCTAGATTATGATTAAGAGGATGACAAGAGGCCTAGTGCAGTGGCTCAGGCCTGTAATCCTAGCACTCTGGGAGGCCCAAGCAGTTGGATTGTTTGAACTCAGGAGTTTGAGACCAGCCTGAGCAAGAGCGAGACCGACTGTGTCTCTAAAAAAAACAAACAAACATAAAACCCAGCACTGTGGCAGGCACCTGTAGTCCCAGCTAGTTGGAGGCTGACGCAGAAGGATCGCTTGAGCCCAACAGTTTGAGGTTGCTGTGAGCTACGACGCCCTGAGGCTCTGTTCCCCTACAAAAAAAAAAAAAAAAAAAAAAAAGACAACAGTGTAGGCAATGGGGGCGTTAACGGTAAATCTTAATATTTTGCTCCAGCTACCTGCTCATTTCAAAAAAAAATAAAAAACTGTGGAAGTTCCGCTCCAAGCCACACAGTAATTCACTGGTCTGTTTTCTTTCTTTCCGAACCCCGATTAGAAGCAAAAGTGCCGGCAGCCCTCTCCCCGTGTCAGGTCCAGCCTGACCTCCACGCCCTCGGCCGTAGTTCCAGTATTTCCCAAGCTCTCTCCCCTGTAGATCAGGGAAAACACTCCCACCCCCACTGAGTGAGAAGCCCCCCCGGGCTAAGCAAGAGGAATATCCAGGAGGGCCACGCAGGGCTTTAGGGTTAATGTGGATTGTAAATTGCTCGATGCTGTTCAGTTCGCCGCTCAGAACAAGAGTGGAGATACCAACAGCCGCCGGGGACTGGATACCCCCGCCCGGCGCCGCTTCGCGCCATTCCCGTGAGCCCACGGGCGTCCTGGGACTATGACTCCCAGTGTGCTCCGCGGCCGCCGGCTTTAACCCTTCAGGGCAGGGCGCCGTGCTGCGCCCCGCCCCCTTCCCCTACGCGGACCCTGCAGGGTGAGTGTTTGGCGGCTGGGGAGGACTGCTTTTCTCTGAGACTTGGGGAGTGTGTGTGTGTGTGTGTGGGGGGGGGGGGGCGCGGTTTATTGTGCGAGAGAGACAGTTGTTCTCCGCGGGAGAACTTATTCCTGATTTTGCCAATATGGGACAATTTGCAGTAATGAGATTCAGACGCCTTTTTTTTTTTTTTTTTTCGCTGAGAGACTCAGTATCCATTCTCTGACCCCCAGGGCCTTAGTGGAATCGCTGCTATCCTCCTCAGAATGCTACCTAAACACTCCCATTCTTTTCCTCCAGAACGAAACTAGTCAGCAACCCCTCCCTATTCCCTAACGCCCTCAATTGGACCCTTCTTCAGCGCCCCTTGCAAGGTTTGTGACCAGGCTGTGAGGGTTTTTAATTGCCCCCTGGTTGGAGGGTGAGTATTCCTGGAGGGCATAGGAGCTTCTACATCATTTTGAATTAGAAAATTTAGGCCCTTTGGCTTCCAGGACTTGCTCTTACCCCCAGGTGAGGTGGCATCTGGTGGGGTGAGCAAGTTCTGGGAGACAGAGGGCCTAAATTCTCTAATTTAAGGTCCCTGTAGATTTAGGAAATGCTTTACTTTTTGTTTTACTTGAGTGGCCGAGGGCTTGTGGAAAATAGTTCCTTTCTTGGGAGCTTTTTTGGGTAGTGGGTCTTAAACCCATCTTTCCCCTACTTCACCCCTAAAACAACCCTGGGCAGAGGAGACAACTGGGGATGTCACACTCCCTTTTCTATTACTGTTCCTTCTTTATACTGTGCACAGTTTCAGTTTTGAATGGGTGGGTGCCTAGGGAAACAAGCATTGGAGATTAGTAGATTGGGGGATTAACCTCTCCTGCTCCTCACCCATCCACTGTCAGAGGAGACTGGAGGGGATGGATGGATGAGCTTGATTTTTTTCCCTTTCACAGTTCCCAGACCCCACTTTTTTTTTTTTTTTTCCCCCCTTCAGTTTTTGGCTGGGGCCAGGTTTGAACCCGCTACCTCTAGTATATGCCGCTGGCGCCCTACTCCTTGAGCCACAGGCGCCGCCCTCCCAGACCCCACTTGAACTTATCCTGGTTCACACAGCCTCCTAACCACCTCCTCCTTTCTGGCCCTTCTCGAATCTAAAGCTGCTGGATCCTTTCCTTTGCCTCACCCCTATCTCAGTGTCACTGGCAAGCATCCTATCTTAACCCCGAAGGTTAACTCCTCCATTCTAGGCAGTCTTTAGCTTCCTACTCTTGCCCCCAGAAGGAACATTGTTTGGGTCATCCTTTAGGGAGGGATAGACAGAGAGAAGACCTTGGGGCAGGAGTACTGAGCCATAGTAGGCCAGGGGAGTGAGGGCAGACAGGCATATCTCTCCTCTACCTCATCATCACCACTGCCAACTGGCTCACTGCCCCTGCCCCCGCCCCTGACATCCCAGACTCCCTGCCTATTTAAACAGAGATGGGTGCCCCCATCGGCACATTGTCCTTTGGCCAGCGGACATCATGCCTCCCAAGAAGGATGTTCCAGTGAAGAAACCAGCAGGGCCCCTCATCTCCAAACCTGCTGCCAAGCCAGCAGCAGGGGCCCCTCCAGTCA